>JADLZK010010683.1:0-220204 GCA_015847255.1 Hyparrhenia diplandra | reverse complement strand
GTCGAGGGTGGATCTGCGCGCATAGGACATGGGGGCTCACCTTCTGGCTGACACAAGGCACACGCTGGAGGCGCAAGCGCTTAGGACAGCGGAGGCCGGCCGGAGCGGGCTCACGGGCGCGACGCTGAGGCAGAGCGGGCGCGCGCCCGACGAAGTCAGCGACGGCCAGCCGCGTGCTTCGACCGAACGCGAGGCACGACACTTCTGCTCGCCCCTAGCAGTGAGGTAGAGCATGATTAGGCGCAGCCTGCATGCAAGCGAAAGAGTGCACGACAAAGACGCGTAAATAAACGCGGCAGACCGGTGCCTGCCGTTTCCGGCGCTTCATGGCGATGTGCGCCGAATCAAACTGCGCGACGTAACGCCGGATGGGGCCTCACCTCCGCCTTCCGCGGGCTTGCTAGCGCCGCGTGGACGCGGGCGCGCGGGCGAATGGCGCGAGTCAGCCGGGCGCGGAGCAAACGGGCGAGACGCCGCGCAGTGGTGGCATCTTCTGACGCAAGCGGGCGACGCCGGGCGCAATATGCGGGCGGATGCACGGTACGCGGGCGTACGGCCGCCGCCTCGCTGCGCGCTGGGCGGCGTAAGGAGAGAGTAGCAGCGCTGGCATGTGCCAGAGGCGCAGCGATGGTGTGGCCGCGACTCTGAAGGCCCGGCACTGCAGCGTAGCCAGCGGCGATGGGCAAAACGGCGCGCGGCGAGCCGAAGGCCAAGGGCAACGCCTGTTTGGCAAAGAATACCGCCGCCAGCAGCCCCCTAATTCTTTCTTTCCCTTCTCTCTGCTGCTAATTACTCCCTGAAAACCATGCCGAGTCTCAGAAAAACTCGTCAGAGAATATGAAATGAAGCTTTACAAAAATCTAAACATTTCATATGTAGGAAATTTTCTCCTAATTAATCGCCTAGATTTGAAACTGGACGGTCAATTGAAGCATAGTACTCAAAAATGGCGAAAACCATTTCAAAGCAAAGCATGCAAATCAAACTTACGGCAACTTTTCAAGCGCCAGTCCAGAGCCATTATAATAGAGACAGTAATACTAGCTACCTCTCTCTAGCATATCACCAGCACTTTTTATAAAGGGTTCACAAACATGCAAGCACTCTTAGCCACTACTACTACTATGTAGGTTAAAAGCAATCTACCTAGCATGGGTCAACACAAGTCCAAGCGGCATATAAATCATATTTAATTGACCAACACGAACATTGATCCAATTTACAACCCAAATATGTCTAGAGTAGATGTTTAGTGACCAATCGCAGCAGAAAGCACTCTGCATTAACACAACAAGATGAGCATACAAGGCAAATTTGGACGAGAAATCTGCACATGAAGCTCAAATGCTCCAATGTATGAATGCTTATGTGATAACAATGAGTTATGCTAATGACCATGCAATGCATATATGTTAATGATGTGCTTAACACGGGTCGTTTACACGCAAGTCGCCTGTTATCGTACTCCGCCTGTGCTTGTTTTTGCATTAGGAGCGCTCTTAAGTTCGGCGTCTCAGTCTTCAAACCCGGCTTATTCTTCTTCTTAGCCTTGTTTGATGCTGATCTTCGGCTTCTCGCTCATCTTGGGTTCTTTCAGACTCAGCCGAGTATAAGTTTCGAGCAGGCGTACGCCTTTCATCCGCTGGATCCGACGTCGGGGGCATCACGGTCGGTCAAGGCGAGGATCGAGCTCTTACTACCATCAAGAGCGCTCACGGTAAGCGTGGCTCTTCGGTTCTACTCCTCCAGCCGCAGGTCCTCTCGAGCATATATTTCCTTCCCGACGTCGCCTCCCTTTTGTGAGGTGGTTCTTGGCCGCTGGATGATGCACTCCTCTGTGTCTTTGTCAAGATTAGCCTCTTTGTGGGCCCCTTCAAAGGGATCTCCCAGCCTCTTTGAATGTACTCTGACGCTGCCTTGTGTATGCAAAACGAAGGCGTGAGTCCCATTGGGAATTGGAAGGTAGCCAGTGCCTCGTATCCCAGGAGTTGTTTGAAGTGCGCCTTCCTTTTCGAGTCGGGTAGCCTTCCTTGGCCGAAGTTGGAGTAGATCCCCTTTTTCGGTCGGGGTAGCCTTTCGCCCGAAGTCGAGGTAGGAGTGGGCGCTAAGCTATTTTTTGGAGTTCACCTTAATGCCCCGGTCGTCTTCTCTTTCGAATTGGTTTGAAATCGGGTTCCGCCCCTGCGCGCGACTCTGCCCCGCCTTCGAGCTCTTTCCTTGTTTGAGGCCGATTTTGGTGATGTCGATTCTTTGGAGCTTCGATGAGTTCTAGTTCGCTCGGTTTTGGTTTCCTCGATGTTGGAAGCTTCGGAGTCTTGCGCCGCCGCCGCCGACCTGCAAGCCTATAACCCGGCATGATTGCCTTCCCTCGCCCCGGTGAGCTCATGATGTCGTGGTCGCCCGGACTCTCATGCTGAAATCGGCGAGCTCCCCCTACCTTGGCGTAAGCTACCGCCCGATGTTTTATTTATCGAGCCCCGCGCACGGGGTGAACCGGCGGTTGTTCGAACCTCGATGAACCCGGAGCCGGCGGTTTGCTGTTGCTGCGGTGACATTGAGAGAGGGGTTTTATAGAGGTTCAGACCCTCGTCCGTGATCGAGTAAAGGCGTTTACATCCGATGCCTGGAGCTGTTTTTGATTGATGTGGGCCAGCAGGATCGGTTGTGTTGTTTACAACACTTGATGTGTTCAAGTTGTGTTCTCTCTGTGAGGTGGTGTCTGGGCCGCCTTTTATAGTTCAAGGGACCGAGGAGCTCCTACAAATCTAGTCGGATACAAAGTGGGTTGTTCGATGAGGATTTGAACACCCAACTTACAAATGTAGATCCTACTAGAGTTCCATCCTAGTTACAAATAAGTCACCATAAGCCGCTTCCATTGCCTTCTAGGAGTTGTTTGTGACCGCAGCTAGAATAGAACCCTCAACAACTCGCGAGGAGTTCTTGACTTATCCCGTGACACAATACTGGTGCCATTGTCTTGGTTCTCGCCTTTGTCATCATACTTGGAGTGATTCAATGTTTGAATTTGTGCGCAGCCGATGCGTCACCGTAGTCATCCACGGCAGGAACCTCGATCACGGAGCTACGCTTGCGCCTGGCGAGTGCTCGTGATCCATTGGGTATTCTTGTCTCTATAGTTTGGATTCACCTCTTCCTTCTCTCCACAGACTCTGAGGAATGGGGCTCGCCGCTGGGGTAGGGCATGACGATTTCTATCTTCTCTTGATCGGCTCCTCTCGTTAGCTATGATGCCCTAAGGTCGAGCTTCTTGCCGCTGTGACTTGAGTCAGACTTCTTGGCGCTTTTATGGTGACTTGGTCGAAACTTCTTATAGCTGTCGCTGCTTTCTCACCGCCTCTAAAACTAAAATAGTGTGCTTTACTTTCTTTATAGGAAAGATTTGCGACTACACTTTGTTTGTGCCCAAATAGCACTACACTCGGTGTGCACCCATTGAGCACCAATGGTGCCTACCAATGGTTTTAAAGATTTGAAGAGCACTTCATGGCTTCTCTCAAGAAGAGTATCTGGATGATGCATAAATTCTACATGTCAATGTCATGGAGATTCAAAGGGACTTCAAAAGTTTAACCATGAAGCATGAACCAAGATCTTAAGGGTGCCCCTTAGGGCTAAGATGGGTCGGCACCACTACCGTGAAAGGCACGAACAAAATTGGTGTTTTCAAGGTAAGAAAAATGACCTAGTTGGCTTAAGGACGCTCTATATTTGAATAGGACTAGAACCTCACTAGGACTAGAACCGTGTAGTTGTCCACTGGAGTATATAAAACAGAGGCAGGTGTACTCCTTTTATGACAAATCATACAAATTCACAATCCAACACAAGACAATCCACCATACATGAGGTAGGGTATTACATCATTCATGGCCTAAACTTGTCTAAATCATTGTCTCGCTACAATCCATTGAGTTTTAGTTAGTTTCGTGTTGAAGCCCACAAATCCTTGTTCCAAATAACCCCATAGCAAGGTTTTCAAGCTGGATTTGTATAATGATGAATAGTGGGTGAGGGTGTTCACACAAAAAGAAATGATATAGGCTCGTTCCCATAGCTATCTATATAATAATCCAGTATGTAACCCACGCTTCAAGAGCGACTGACAATACATAGGATATAGTATGCAACGACCCTGAGTCAATTAAGATGCAAACATTTGGTTGTCTTACTGGAAGGGGTAAACTTGAAGACCAAACGAAACATCAAATTTAGTAGTATATAAGAAGTTTACAAATAGTGCCATAATCCAAGCAAATGCAAAAAGTAATAAGAATCTATGCTGCACTGATAATTGTTGATGGTACTAAGGCTGCATATGTAGTGATAAAGAAACCCAGAAATGTGATGTAGTTTCCACTCCAAGCAATTGATTCCTGCATATACATATCGAAAACACAGGTTTAAACCTGATGTTTAGAACAGAGGGTTAACAAATAGAACATTCTATCGGTAAAAGATTTGTTGGGTACTTATCAAAAAAAAATATTTTTTAGGGTGAGGGGTAGGCCGAGATTATTACTTGCTAACAAAAGACCGTGCAAAAGTCGATGGATCATGGAAAATGTAGATGTATTTAGACAGCACAAAACCTATGCGGCCTTTTGCTATGACGATGGCGACTAATGAACGAGCAAAAATAGATTAATATGGGTTCGGACAATTTCTGAAACCAAACCGCCTGATTACGGGTTAGGTGGGTTGGTTTCTGGTTTACGTGGTTTAAAACCTAAACCAAATCTACAAGAATCCAATGTCAGCAACCCCGTTTCCTTCACGCGCCACCGCTCCCCCTCGCCCCTCCGAGCAATTCAGCTCTGATTGCGCTTCCAACCCACGTAGTAGCATTCGATGCACCGCACCGTTGCAACTGCCGACGAGGAGGAGCCCAACTAGCCTTAAGCACGCCTCGCCGCTGACAACCGAATGGCCGACGAGCTCAGGTGGAACTCGGTGAATCTTCATCGCGTATTCGAGGTGTTGGTGAGCTTTGATTTCGTTGGTTTCGTGAGGTGAGGCACTTCTCGAGCAAAGAGAATGTCGAGGAGTGACCACTCAGCCACCATGGGTACTCGCGCAATCGACTGCGGCGCGGCCGTCGCTGCTGCTGCGTTCGTCGGCGATGAGCGACAGGTTGATTGGTCTAAACCGCGGTTTAGCCTTAACCCGGACAGAAAACCATGTTACCGGTTTCTATAGGCTGGTTTAACGGGCTGATCGGTGTGGCACCAACCCGTGAACAGGGGCTAGTTGCAAGTGTACATCATGTAAATTGTTCAAATGTGCGTCATGCTTAAAATTTAATCCGTACTACATCAAATGTACTACTACCTCCATTTTTTCTTCAAGTCTCATAAAGACATGACATCTATGCATTTTTTTAAGTGATCTGGTTATGTCTAGATATATGTCGTTTAAAAAATCGTTTCAAAAAAATAGAATTGTAACAGAATAGCTAATGATGTAGATCAATCATCTTGGCATGTTTTGTAAGTTGATGGTACTATTTATTTGGTGGTGGCTGCATATTTTGCAAATACTAAGACGTGTACTGCAGAAACGTCACATGACGAAGCTGTAATTATCTTTATTCAGTCATATCCATGCATGTACTAAACCAATAAATAAGGCAGTTACCATATCAGAACATGCAGCAAAACCCATAGCTGCATGGATCAACACGTTGGTAATGTCAAGATTCAGACGATCGGTGCAGGATACGATAAGCAATGGTAAAAAAAAAGTTTGCATTAAGGCAGTAACCTACGTATATTGGTAAGATGAAAGTGGAGAACAATAGATAATATTCAGTAACCACGTATATTGCTAAGATGAAAGTGAGAACACCGTTGTCAGATTCATTGAGATTCATTTGGAGAGAGAGAGAGAGAGAGAGAGAGAGAGAGAGAAAAAGCATCGAGGGGACTTATTATGGAGGAAAACCGGATCCACGCTGATGGCCCGTGGCCGTAGAGCAAGGGCCGCCGGCGGCCGCGACCACCGGCGTTGCCCGCTGGCGAGAACGGGAGCGCCCGGATCGGGAAGGAGGCGGAGAACGGACGGCGCTCGGCAGCGCAGCTTCGCCGAGAGCGGCACCGGAGGTTAACTATATACGAAATAATAATGGATGAGTCACTCCATCTAATGATTAATAGTGGATGAGGACGCACCCACATAAAAATTAATAAACAATGAGCAGATCTATACATGAATAGTGGGTTAGGATGCACCCGCAAAAACTAAAAAGAAGCCAAATTTCCCTCAAAAAAAAAAAAAAAAGAAATTTTCATCATTCACATTCTCGTAATAAAACCTACGTACTCATCATGTGGCAGTGGTAGCGTTCATGCGACTAATAGGAAAGAAAGACATAAAGCACTTTTAGCAGGGAATAATTTCATTCACTTCAATAAAACGAGGATGGTTTCTAAGCTCATTAACTAGGGTGTCAACTAATTCCAATGATGATGTGATATTGAAATTTAAAAAATAAAAAAGGCTTTTAAGATAATTTAACATATACCTACACAAGAACCAAATATAAAGAGATGTAATATGCATATAACGGAGAGAGAGAAGACACATGATTAGAAACAAAAATTTGAAGAAAAAAAACTATGCATTGTAATATGGTTTGTGATTGGACAAAAAATAATTTTGAAGAGAAGACTAACTGTAGTTTGTGCACCATCAACAAATAAACTACAAATATGAAAGGAGAAAAAAAAAAAAATGAACCACGGCAACAACGTTTACCATTATTGAAGCTTTACAGGAACATTTAAATAATGCTGACACGATACCAACCCAACTTGTACAGCAACTTAGGTACCATTATCAACATAACATTTACAGTACCCAACTGATTTTGCAGTAGATGACCGACTGGCCAAATTGACCAAACCACTCAGACCCCCATAACTCCCAACAATTGCCGAAATAACATTTAGATGGACTTGATCTTTTTCTACAAAAAGAAGAAAACAAAAGTAGCAATTGAGGACAAGGCCAATATTCGCAGTTGGATTTTTTTTGAACTTCTGACAGGGGGTCCATTGAAGACACCAAAGCATCAGTAGGACAATAATCAAACTGAATATGTTAATTGCAATGTAATGACATCCCTTCTCTATGTGCCTTGTCCTCAATTCCTTCTCAAAATCACCTATAGGGTTGTCTGACTCATTTTTCTTGCCTGTATTTGTCTGCAAATGAAAAAATTCATGCACTTTGGCCTTTGGTTCTAGTACAGAACTAAGATCTGCAATGTTTATATAGAAGAAAATTCCTTAGCATCTCTGAAAATGGCACCAATTATTTAATTTGGATGGAACAGCAATTCATCATGTTTACCTTTTTCGGGGTTTGAATAGTACCACTTGATTCTTTGTCACATCTCACACTATCAGCATGGGTGTTTCCCTAGAGTAAGAACAAACCCATGTGAAGCTTTAGTGAAACAGGATTGCATTTCAAATGATGATCAGTTTAGATTACGATTGCTATATAGATGTCATATGCTCTTTGGTCACAAAAAGAGCGATTTGATATCAACATGGAACAAAAGTTCCAGCCTCTATGATCTTGGTAAGGTACTATAAACCCAGCAATGTTATAACATGATCAATCTCGATTTGAAACAAATTATATGCATATTGTCTCACATGTTCAAGCGTAAATAAACATCAAGATATCAATAATCAAGTTTAAAAATATTCAATGCGATGATAAACATGACAGTAAACAAAAAGCAACACTGGGCATTGTTATAAGTCATTGTGTTGTGCTTTCAGGGGACATGTTTGGACAGAGATAAAAAGAGACCTAGAGTTCAATGCTCAGGTTGCTGTTGAACAGGCAAAAAATCTGGGGTAGAAACAAAAGTGCTGCAATTGTCTCCATACCAAGCCAACTAGAACTCAATTATTCAAAAAAAAAAAAGAGATCAACAGAACATATGATCTTAACCTTTCTTAGAGCATCTCAATAGTTCCCAAAAATGAATTTCTAAATCAATGAGTTTTTCCCATTAAGCTAAACAAAATGCGGACAATATTTTGTTGGCTCTCTAACCATTCACAGTATCTAAGCTCCTAAAAAGCTAGGTCGTTTGCATTGGGAACCCCAAACTATTTCCAAACCATCCCAGCCACTTTTTATACTTTCTTTCTATCTTGTACATTTGCATCCAGGAACCCTATCATTTCTCCTTATTCTCCCACATGTTGTTCTTCCTCCTCCAAATTGGGAGGAAACTCTTCGTTCCTGGGTGCCACAGCCACCCCACACCTGCAGAGAAGTCGTGCCACACCAATCAAGTCGTGGAAGCACACTCAGAAAAAGCACATGTATTTTTCCACGCAGCTGGATCAGTTTCCCAAGTGTGAAAAGGTTGAGAGTTTTCCTTAAGGAGTTGTTGGAGAGAACTTCTTTTCAATCATGCCAAAAAACCAAGATTGGGAGTCGGTTTCGAAATTCTTGGAGATGCTCTTACTGATGAAGACACCCCAAGAACATAGATGCATCATTCCATCTTTTTACAAAAGAAGTCAAGGGAAATACAATGTCATTATTATTAAAAAAACAAAAATGCCTAACAAAACCTATGCTCTTAACCATACTTAGTGATGAAGACACCCCTAGCTGGCTGCACCCATTAATCTTTTTGCTGAATAAAACAGGATGTATATAAGGGACCATAGACCACAGCATGTGTTTGGTTTTGGGGACGAGGTAGCACGAGATGGCCCCATCTCTGATTTTTGGGGATGGGACCCGTCTCTGTTCCGTGTTTGGTTGAGAGGATAGATTCATCCCAATTTTTTGTTTGGTTCGAGGAATTTAGAGGGATGGGTTGACCTTGTTTTTTTGACGCCGTTAGCAATAGTCATTAAGCGGGCCTCATGTATCCTCTCTGTGGGCCCTGCATCCTACTCTATTTCTCTCTTTTCTTTTCTTTTGGTCTTATCTTATGCACGCATAAGATGGCAACCAAGCACAAAGCACTGCACAGAGCACAAATTGCAACAAGCGCTGCCCATTAGCCTGGTCATCCCTAGCTCCAATCACCCTAGCGCCGTTGTCCTCTATGTCCATTACCGCTCGTCTCCGCCCCCTATGCCTCCTACATTGCTGCTCCAATCACCCTAGTGCTGCCTGCCCCCAGAGAGGACCATGGCACCAGTCATCCAGTGCCGCCCCGCTTGAAGGGGATGAACCATGGCACCGCTCACGCCATGCTGCCTTCTCAGAGGGGAGGAGCCAATGGTACTCTTGAGCTCAACCATGCATCCACGTCACATGCTACCCTCACCATAGAGCAGCCCTTGCCACCTTGCTGGAGAGGGTGATAGGGGATGGCCAGTCCCCTTGATTCTAAGAGACAAGGCTGACCCCGAATCTAGGCTAATATTCCCTCTAGGGTGGGGTTGGTGCTGTCCCCTATAATCCATGAACCAAGCAACGCCAAAACCAGGCCCATCAAACCCATCCCCCCCCCCTTCCCCCAGCCAAGCGCACAGTTAGTTCCAACTCAGTAAGTACAACTTATGGATGATTCTATTTCTTCATGAATTTAAGTACACCCATACTGAGAATCACTTGCTACCTAGTGGAAATACATTGATGTTAATTCTCAGGTTCGAAGCACAAACAAAGGAGTTGGGCCAAGGACCACACAACAATAAGCACAGTTCAAGATGCTTAAAAAGCACGTGTATTATATACAGATGTAAACGTTATTAAGTATACCTTTGAATGCAATACATGGATCCCCATTTGTAGCTGTGTAGAAAGATCTACGCATATTTTGGTGTACGTTCAGTTTCACAAATTTCAGTCAAGGCAAAGTAAATTAAACAAAGCCCAGCAAGTAGGGATGTTCTGGTGAAAATAGCATTTGCTCCTTCTTTCCTCAAACCCAACAAAAAATGGAACTCAGAAAATAGAAGCCAAGTGCTCTCATTCTTGGGGCTGTGCCATAGTTGCCCCCTTGAGCATTAGAATTCTTTTTTACCACTAACGTTCTTGTGAATCATTGTGGTTGCATCAGCTTGTCAAGCTTGCTTGGTTCAGTTAGACATCTATCAAGTGTGTGCTTGGGCAAAATCATTTCTCACAGGTGCCTATCTAGAACACCATCAGTTCATCAGGCTAGACAGATCAAGTTAACGCCAGAATACTATAGCAACAAGATCAGGAAAAAGACTTAATTTGTCACCACAAGGGGCAGGTAAAGCAGAGCAAACTCGTTAATATCACAGCGAATTGGCATGAAGATTACTCACTGATGTGATTGCTTCTATCTCCTTCTGCTTCTCCTTCTCTTTTGTCTCTCTGTAGCTTGGAGACAAGGCCAGCCCTCCTCTTGCCCTTAGCAATGGCATCCTCCAGTTCAGATACTGCGGAAGGCTTCTTGTCACGGACCTTCCAAACATCTCCCCGGCGGATGAGCAGCTTGGCAGCCTTCCAGCCATCGATGCTGGTGTCTATGACAGTGACATCTGTCCGGCTGCACCTCTCACCTTCGCCATCCGCAGCGCGTTCCGTCCGGCGGCGCTTCTTGGCCTTGGTGATCTTGTCCTTCTTGTCCTTGTGCGGACGCAGTGCGGGAAGGGCAGGAATCGGGTGGTCCTCGTCAGTTCTCGGGCGGGGCCGGGACTGCTGCGGAAGGCTTTGGGGGGCGGGGTACCCGGCGGGGCGGAGGATGGGACCGCGAAGACGTCGGAGATCACGGCAGCGAGCTGAAGCTGTTGTTGCGGCGGCGGCGGCGGCGGGGAATTACTAGAGCTAGGGTTTTGGTCGCGAAGGGTTGCGGGGCGGGCGCTGCAGAGGCGGCGGCGGCGGCGCCTGCTTGGAGCTTTAGCCTTCGTGGGCGGCTCCCTGACAACAACGATGATGTCGTTGTGGAGATTGGAGGAAGAAGGCGGCAGAGGCGGGGAGGGGGAGTTTGGGACTGTCGGCCCCCGTAGGGGAGGTCGTCGATGTTGAGATGGGAGGGGAAAGAGAGCCCCCTTTGGCGTGCAGCCGATGAAGCCATGACGGCGTGCTGCTAGCGGCGGCGGCGGCGGCGGCGGCACTGAGCACCGTCTGGCAGCACGGCATTGCCTTCCGTCCTCTCCTCCGGCTGCGACGGTGGTGGGGACTGGCCGACTGGGACTCGGGGACGACTCAAGGAGAGGACGAAAGGAAGGAAGGAAGTGGGGTCCATCTTCTGGTATTTCTATTTTCACGGTTTTTTCTAAACTATAATAAAAGCATTTTCTGTTCTCACAGTCTATATATATATATATATATATCTGCTTCCTTCGTTTAAAATTATAAAAAAATATTTATTGTTAAATATATATAGCTTTTTGTTATGCACTTACATATAAATTATGTCAAGATATATCATAAAATAATATATTTAGAAAAACGGAAATATATTACAAACTTATAGGTAGCAAACTCTATTTCTACTCTCGGCCTAATAAACCTATTTTCATTCAAAAAACCACTGTACTCTCATCACACGTATACGAGTTAGAACAACTCACGTCCATAATATATTGGGCGTCATTAGCGTAGTACGAGCATGTTTGTTTTAAAACTAAAAAGAAAGGGAAAAAAGAAATTTGGACATTAGAGTGACTCCTAGAGAATAGCCAAAAAAAAAAAATCTAAATTTTTTAGAAAAGGGGTTTGACAAAAAAAAACAAGACTAAGGCCTCGTTTAGTTGGTTGAAAAATTTGCAAAAAATCAATCTTGGGAACTCGCTGAGCAAATTGTAAAGACGCGTTTAAGTTTTGGTTGTGACAAATATTATCCTACCATTAGTAACTATGCTCGAAAAGAATCGTCTATGATGTACATCTAAACTATATAACTAGGGGAATTCCGCAGCGTTCTTCTGCGAGAATTAAAAAAGAATGCAATAATGATAAGAAAGAGTTTCATGTTATCACCTCTTCTCGGCGAGGGGATATGAGTCTATTAGAGAGTAGAAATACCCATGTATTGAGTATACACAACTATTTATTTAGACCAAAGTGACAAGCTATTTGAGCGAAGTATTTGAACAGTATAAACAAATAATTATTCAGATGACCGCGATGTATTGACTGTTGCAGAGATGTCAACTTGCAGAGATGTAACTATCCAACTCCCCCGCCTTTTACTCCACTGCTGCTGGCCATGTTCCGAGACCCATGAGGAAATCTAAAACAAAGAGGATTTTAAATGGAATAGACTCAATCAAACGAAATAATAACAGTGATATATTTCCAATGCGAAATTAACTTTGATGCTATGGTTTTAGTCAGTGTTGTTAATGAGTCCATAGTAGCTGCAATATGTTAACAATTCAAATCACTGCAGCATGAAGAGTTTGGGTGGTCCATGACACTGCCTCAATGCGTCGATGATGAAGCGAGGCGTCTCACCTCTTGTGTCAACCCTATGGTCCAACCTTGGATTTGAATGCCAATTGACACCTGCAAAGAGGACAAAAAATTAGGGCTTGGTGAAACAGCAGCTTTTTTTTCTAAAAAATGAGTAGTGAAGTTGTGAAGGATAAGCAGCAGAAGATAAATGTACATTTGATATTGAACCCACCCCCCGTTTGAAGCAACATACGAGGCGGTCTCTCTGGTAGAACTGTTTCTCTACCAGTGGCACCTCTGTCTCCAGGCTGCTGCTGCACTTGGATCATGGCGTGGTAGGTTGGAGATGGTGGTCATAAATTGAATATTGAATTGAATGGTAGTTGAATGGAATTGTTCACTTTGATTAAGAGGAGGACGACAGGACATGAGGAATTTCTTCATTAGCTACTGATTTCACAAACTAATCATCTATGGAGAACATGTTGTGTTAACAAATTCGATATATAACAGACAATAAGACAATATGATTTCTACTTGTTGTGTCACATAAGTTTATCATGGACAGAATTCACAGGTGTTGTTAAGCTTGAACTGAAAGCCAAGCCAGTTATTCTTTGCTTTGCATGTACGAAGAGATGAGATGATAAATTTCATTCTAACCTTCAAATTTTTTTTGCACAACAACACAAATGTAGATAGGCAGATATCTGTCTTTTTTATCCCCCTCAAGTCTTCCTTGCAGAAGTCAAGATCTTCTCCCCCCCACGCATGAATCACAGAAATGTGCATATCAGAAATAAAAGTATAACAACACAAATGTAGAAAAGGCAGATATCTGTTTTTTTTTTGTATCCCCTCAAGTCTTCCTTGCGAGAAGTCAAGATCTTCTCCCACGCATGAATCTGAAATGTGCATATCAGAAATAAAAAGTACATTTATTACTACCGCTGAACCCCACCTTTTCCTCCCCGGCTTCTCATGTGAAATGTGCAAAAGTCAAGACTGTCGCTTGCTCATCAAAATGAGATAATTTCTTCACTTGCACACTTACATGCCTTGTTCTAAGCATGAACCTAGCACTTCCCAATCCACTATATTACCAAGGCAAAAAACTAATTTCAGTAGCACCGCAGCCTCATCTCTGATAAATTAACAGAGTAAGGAATTTAGGATTTTCAGTCATTCAAACAGTGTATTGGGATTTTCAGTCGGCAAAACATTCTTTTCTCACCTCACCTTTTCCTCCCTTGCACGGCTTCTCATCTCAGGCCTTGCCGCACCAGTCAACACCCATGTTCCCCAAGAACACCCGATTCTAGACCACAACACACATACACGGAATAGGAGATGGACAATATTAGAGGCTGGTTGAGAGAACGAACCGATCAAAGCGGCGACATCTGCTGAACAAAGAAAGGCGTGTGGGGAAGAGATCCGTGCAACGCTCAGGGAGGGAGATCCATGTGGTGCGGAAGTCGGATCCTCGGACAGAGCTACGGCGGCATGCTCCACGCGGCACAGAGGTCGGAAGAGGCCGTGACGGCGTGTTTCATGCGGCGGCGCACAGAGAGAGCTGCTGCGTGCAACGCGGCGTGCGGCGAGCGGCGGAGGCCTGTTTTCACTGAGTCCGGGCGGCGCGGCATGGAGGTGGCGGGCGTCCCCCACCGAAGCTCGGAGGATCCACCGACGACCTTGCCGATCTGTGGCCACGATAGAAACATATATATAAGAGAACGCTACGAACGGGCCTTTAATTTTGAGAAGTGGTGGATCTTTGAAAGGGTGGAGGTGGAGGAGGCGAGGGTTGAGGAATTGAGGTGGGTGGCGCTGGCGGATGAACGATGGAGGTAACTGAAATTCGCTGCTTTGGTGGACGGGGGAGGAGTCATAGTGACGGGAACCAATCAGAAGGCTGAGAACTCAAAAATAAACCCCTAGTGGGGGATACCCTTATAGGTGTAGTAGATTAGTTACTTTTTTTTCTACATTTCATACTCCGAACATATGTCTTTTGGTGTATCTAATGTGATGTGATGGAGAGAGAGGAAAAATGTTAGAAACTTTTAGCCATCTAAACCAGGCCTAATCCAACAGGCTTGATAAAATTGACATTCACCATATTCAAACCTACAACATCACTAGAAATTTTTTCGTATTTGTGCACAGAGAGTTGGGGATCGATTGAGACTTTCGGCAACGAGGTGCGCTTGCACACCAATGCAAGCGTAATGAGGCTTTCCCACAACCCTTATTGTTTTTAACCTTCTACAACCCTTATTGTGCCTCCATGATTAGCCATGTATTGTGCCTACTTCTTGTATAATAGGTGTCGCATTGTCATTTTACGTTGTTAATCTACATGGGCCGGTTGTGGGATGATGAGGGGTGATGCAAGAAGTGAATTCCACGACGTCATACCATCCTTTCACGCGGACGACAAGAGACGTGCGGGACCATACTACACACGGGGAGAAAGATGTCATGGGAAAGAGGTATACCTCCATGAGAAGTGTTAGTGACACACAAAGAATAGGTACATGAAGCGAATGATGAGCAGTTTCAGTGTGTCTGAGAGTGAGAAGTTTGTGACGGAGCATTTCTTATTTTGGAAGCATGGTAAATCAACATCACAACCAAGATCGTACTTGATTAAGCAAATACATATCACATACTTAGAGTTTTGCAGCAGAAATGATATTACAATAAGTTTATAAGTAACTAATACAATTTTGGTTTCAAATCAAATAAATTAAAACATAGCTTGAAATGATTACCAATTCATAAGTTGAAATGTATTGTTAGCTCAGATGACACGTCCAAAAATTTTAGGTGAGAAGCATATATGGAACAGCCGAGCCCACCGACACTTAGTCAACACCTTTAGCGAGGTCAAGAATTACACCTGCAGCGAGTGGGATAAAACCATGAGTACTTTATTGTACTCAACAAGACTTACCCGGCGGGGAGGAAAATAAAATGACTCCAAGGATATGTAATGTTTATTTGATGGAGCTGATTGGATAGCATAACTTTGCAAAAGAGCATTACTAACAAAAGTCCTTCCTTCCATTGTTTTAGCATTGAGTTCTCTAAAGCTAACTAAGCATCAAGTAGATCTAAGTTTACATGTGTCCTGTAGTGAACATATTCCATTATCATGATGAACACAACCATAAAGTTCCATCAGTTACTACGATGTCGGTGCTAGGTTCGAGTTTCTCACTAACCGGGAGAGACGGCGATTCGAATCGATTACACCAACGAGGGTAAAGCCCATATCACACATTCACACAAGTTTGTACCTCACCATTCACTCTATCGATGATAAGGTTGGACCATTTTGCAAAACTCATGTTCCTGCGTCCTCAAAAAGAATTGTCCGTTCAGCCCGTAGCCCATAGCAAAGCGGGGGTCTTGGATAAGTCTCCTTCCTTCAAGCTCTCCTCCCAAAGAATGCTAGTAGTTCAATTCTCACCTCGAATAAGCTAATTAGTTTCACTATCGAACAAGTTATCTAGTCGTTATGTGAAGGTACGTTCAATCTCAATCCTAGGGCCAAGACATAGGGCCGGTCCTTACCGCACATAGACGGGATTAAACAAGCATAACATCCTCATGACTCATGATAACATAAAGAACCACCCTATATCTTGGAGATGACAAGAATCATCGACTTCTATCGATCCAGGGCATGGCTAAGCATAAAGAGACCTACCCATACTAGTAAGGGTACATGTACATATGTTGTGGATAATAAGAAAGGTAATGCAACAAATAGTTTCAATCATCCCTTATAACCTAATACACAATACAAAAAGTTAAACTTGAATGGAATTTTAAAAAGAAACATAGGAGGATTACAATGCTCTAGGACTTGCCTTGGCTTGAAGCACAAAGTCAATTAGTTAGCTTCATCTTCAAGACATGATCAAATACCATCTTTATCACGCTGAACCTTATCGCGGTTTTACACCTTCTTTTGGTTGGTTCCAACACCACGTCCCTCCTCCACCTTCACGTCATGCATCTAATGTACCTAAATGATATATGTAGTGATGCCTTTGCATGAGCACTAGAACAAGAAAGAGAGCACATTTCCTAATGGTAAAGCTGACATGGAGCGTTCATCAAAGATCGATGCCCAAGGCGTAGCGATGATCATGATCAAGCGAGGAGAAGCCTAGTTACCAGATGACCGACGACGCCGGAGCAACGTGCCTGCGATCCGGTGAGGATTCCACCGATGTCGACAGGTAGGGTTTTGTCGCGCCACCTATCGCCCGACCGCGGCAATGTGAATCGTATCTCATTCACCTCCATCAATGTTGTCGTGGCCTTTGTCAAGTAAGGCTTCGCCGCGTTGCCCTCCGCTATGGCCATCGCCTGATGCAATTAGGGCGAACCGGGAGGATCTGGCGCGGCGATGGGGATCACGATGCAAAGCGATGCGGCTCTACGTGCGGGAACAATACAACGCAAGGGAGCGGCGGAGCCTTACGTATGTGTTGTGTGACGCGACAAGAAAAGAACGAGCCGGGAGGATAAACGTTGAGCTGGCCGAGCGTGACGCGCAATATGAGGAAGCGAAATGTGCGGGCGGCCCGAGACTTCGGCGAGAGAAGACGGCCCAATCGAAAGAGGACACATAAGGCGCACCATGTGAGCCTAGGGGCGTGTTTGGTTTGTGTCTTGTGGTAGCCTGGCCAGCAAATGTAGCATGGGCGGGCCAAGCCAGCCAACCAAAGTTCATGTTTGGTTGGTTGCATTCCTTCACTACAACACGTCTCACAATTAAAGACATTTTGTTAAAGGCATTTTTCTTAAATTGCCTTAATTTTGTTTTAGTTAAAGGCATTTTTTATAAAAATGCCTTTAAAATTTTTGGAGGCAAATCTAGAAAACGCCTTAAGTAACCGGAGCTTTGGAGGCAAATCTAGAAAACGCCTTAAAAACTAGAGCTTTGGAGGCGTTTTTCAAATGCCTTCCGTAGCTGATTGCTACTCAGGCAACCGAGAGGCAGCTGGGCTAATTCACTTCCCAAATGAAAAAATGGAAAACAAAAAGAGCCCATCCCCGAGCCCATCATACGGTACGATCACGGACTTCCTGTGCGAGATAATTGCTATTACATGACTCCAAACAATTGGCTTCCCAAAAATAGTATTCCTAACCTTGGCTTTGCTAAAATATGACTCCAAACGCTTTTACTTGTAATAATATGATTTTGAGTGTTTTTAATTCATTTGAAAATTGCAAATACATGTATATCTAGTATATTTCCGTATTGACTTTTCTACCCTTGTGGAAAATCTTATCACGTTCGTTTGGGCCATGCCTACTCCGTTCGCGACGGACCACGTTGGTAGTTCCCGTCTGATCGATTGACGCTGTACGCGCGCCACTCCACTCCGCGCGATATCTCCGTCCTTTGCCGCCGCGATCTGCGGCTCTCCACCCCTCTTTCCCTCATCTCGCCATGGGCGGAGATCCTCCTCGCAAAGAAGTCATTGGAGTCTTTGTACGCCGAAGATGCATTGGGCGTCGAGGGCGGTGCCCTAGCTAGCCCGGACCTGGCGGCTGGCGGCTAAACGTTTTCACGGATCGTGGAGGGCCGGCCCGCGGCCCCGTGGCCTTGGCGCGGGTGCGGTGGGAGTCCCCGTGGTGCAGGCCCGGAAGCCGGCGATGGCCCGCACGGCGGCAGTGGAGGGCCGTGGATGCTGCGGCGATAGCACGATCACTGGCTGCCCTCGCTCCTCTTCCCGCGATGAGAGTACAACTTCCCGGGTTGTCAGCGGAAAGGTACATATCGGCGGCGGTGGGCATCGAGGAGCAGCCATGCCACGTCGCGTGCATAGGATCGACCATGGCACGACGGGCGTCGTCGACGAACATTTTGCATGGTCAAGCCAAGACCACGTACGGGCAGCAAGGAGGTGCCCACGGACCAGCACAGGCATGCACGGTACAGCCAGCCGGAAGAAATACGTGTATTTAGATGCCAAACGAATTAAAACACTCAAAATCATATGTATTCTTGTTTGGAGTCATATTTTAGCAAAACAAACGTTAGAAATCCTATTTTTCTGACCGGTTGTTTGGAGTCATATAAAATAAGTAATTATCTCTTCCTGTGCCGCACGATACCCATCCCCGAGACCGACGCAGGGGCGGCGGCGGTGCGGCGGCGGTTCCTACCCAGCACGGGCCTCCTGCTCCAGCCTAGGGAGGACCACGTGACTGCGGGGAGGCGACGAGGCGGCGCGGCTACGGGGGAGGCAGCGAGGTGGCGCGGCTACGGGGAGGCGGCGCGAATGCTGTGCGGCGGGGCGGGGCGGAGGCGGCGCGGCTACGGGGAGGCAGCGAGGCGGCGCGGCTACGGGGAGGCGGGGCGGAGGCTGTGCGGCGGCGCGGTTGCGGGGAGGCCGGTGCAGGGGGATCATCGGAGTTCGTCGGTTTTCGTCGTTTCCCCACCACCGCGCACCGCCGCTCCGGATCTCGACAGCGCCAGCACTCCCGCTATTCCTTCCTGGTCCTTCATCGCCCCTCGCGGGCGCCTCCTCCACGGAGCCAGCCAGCGCCAACAGCGCTGTCGCCTGTGACCCATCCTACTCTGCCGTGACGCCCTCGCCGAGCCGGGATACGGCTACATCAGCATGGGCCTCGCCCCTATCGACGGCGGTGGCTATGCCGGTACGGGCCTCGCTCCTCTCGACAAAAGCATCTCGGCCAGCTCTCTCCAGATCAGGTAACTTAACTATCTCATCAGGAACGTGTCTGTGCTTGGGATGGGGTGGGTGGATCTGGAGTGACAATGCTTGTTGCATACAGGTCTCTACTTGTGCTATATGAGTTAGAACATATGTGATTGTCTTAGGATCTAAATACTTAGTTGAATGTTCCCTTGCTCACTGCCTGTGGTCACTACTGTGTTTGATTCAGCAATCAAAGTGCATCATCTATGCAACTCCATTTTTCATGTATTTGTATTGGTGGACAATTGTCGATCTTACTACTACTCGCAGTATGTATTTGTATGTCATGATCACCTTACAATTTTCTGTTTGAACAAACAATGATTTGGTTCATATATCTGACCCTGTATGGAGCAGGCTACTGGCAGTAGCACTAGAACCTCACATGTTTGTACACTCTCGCCAATGGATGGAAAAGGTTGAAAATTATATGGTTAATTAGCATGATCCTGAACCATACATATATGGTTGTTGTGTTCTGATGTTACCGGTGAAGCATAGGAACTGGAGATCTCTTTGAGTTAACTAATCTGATATCTAATTAGTGTGAAAGAAAATTCTTATTTTATTTATGAAGTTTTGATATGTCTGAATGTGATGCACTATGTTTTCTGCACAGAGGTGAAGGTTTGGACATCCCGTGGAGTATAGAGAAGAGTTTTGAGTGTTCAGTGTTTTCTGTGTTCGGTTCAGACAGAGCAGAATTTGTGCTGAGGTGAAATTTCTATTGAGTACATGTTTTATGGATAAAGAAATGCATTTCAACACTTGTCATTTTGTCATCCTTCCTTTCAGCTATGCTTTTTTGAACAAAAAATAGGGAATATGCTAGAAGATGAAGCTGCCAAATATTGTGCTTGGCTTGAATTAGCACACAGGTACCAAGTTCTGCACCCTGCTGCTGTTGCCTTTTGTTTATCTATTGAGTACCAAGTCGCTATTGAGACATAAACATGTATTATCTATTTCAAGCAGTTAACCGTCACCGTCTTGACTCTTGTCTGATTCCATCGATTTCCTCTCTGTATAGGCAGCCGGCTGGAGGTAACAAAGAAGGCCATGAACATCCAGGTGCATATCTGTGATTTCCCCCCCCCTCCCTTAATTACTATACTCGAGTATGTATTTTTGCTATCAAGTAGTCCCTAGCCAGTGGTGAGGATGATTAATGATGGCTATACAAACTAGATTGTACTTTGCTTAATTTTAAATGCATACACCTTTCAGTTAGAAGTCAGCATAACCAACAGAGGACCTTTGGATCAAAGAGCCTTCCCAGTTCTTGCCTTCTTGGAGTAGAACTTGTAGCCATACTCTGGATACCAAAGTACACATGAACATGTCGATTAGTAAACCTGAGCACAATTACACAATAAAAAGAAAATTAAGTAACTTTTGCCTTTTGTCTATGCTGCTGTCACACCCTAATTTGCAATGTTTATTTCAGTTAAAGTGTGAATAATGAAGTTCATATATGCTCTTCAAAAGGGTTACTGTAACAAGTACTGGATGTTGCAACCCATTATGATGGAAGTGCTATTCAGCTATTACTGTTCATTGAGATTTTTCTGTTATCTTAACAGGAGCAATCGCCAAGTGAAGAAACTAAGAAGGCTAACAATGGGGAGATATCTATTCAGTTGGATATATATATACTAGCATTTGTATGTAGTTTTGATGTGACCATGTCATGCTTTTTATCTTTTAAGGGAGCAGGAAACTTGTCATTGATAATTGAGAACCTAGGCTACAGTACTGCGAATCTTGATTACTTTTGTTTTTTGATGGATATTTGGAGATAGAAATTTATGTCTCTATGAATGATTTTAATATTTGTATGGATATATTGTACTGCTTTTTTGAATATTGTATTGATTTTTGTATGAACCTAAGCTACAGTACTGAGAATCATTCTCAAATAGACGGTACTGATTTTGGAGGCATTTTAATAATGCCTCAAACAATTTTTGAAGGCTTGTCGAAAATGCCTTTAAAAAGTTTTATAGGCATCTAAAAAATGCCTTTATACGTGGACAATAGAAGGCATTTTGAAAAAATGCCTCAAAAAACTTTTAAGTCTGGTTTATAACCGGCATTTTTAATAATGCCTCAAAATATCTTTTAAAGGCATTTTTACCACTTTTGAAGGCATTTTTAAATGCCTCGTATAAAAGGCCATGCTGTAGTTTAGATAGAATCACCATGGCAAAACATAGGTGAGTTTACCCCGTTGAAGCATTTTTGTCGAACACCTTCACAGCACACCAGGCACCTCCGTCGTCATTCTCCATCTTCATCCTCGTCCTCCTCCCATCCACTCCCAAGCACGCACACAACATCAAGGTGGCAAACAAAGGCATCAGAAGGCCTCGTGGTTGGAAAAGTGAGGTGAGCAGCGACCACGGAAGGTCGGAAGGCCTCGTGGTTGGCTGGTTGCTCCGACGGCGGCCCAGGACTCGAGGCGAGCAGCGGCGGCTTCGACGTTCTCGCAAGATGGATCATCCGGATTTGGAGCTGCTCGCCTGTAAATCGTCGGATTGATCTTCACCCTGTCGATCGAGCTGCTCGCCTCGCCTGTGGTTATTTGGCTCCTCTCACTGCTCCAACCGGCACTCCCTTCCTGCTCCCGATGCCGGGCGCCGCGAGCCTCGATAGGTCCTCATCGTTGGTGGAACGGCGTGAGGCAGAAACTCGTTCGCGCCCCGGCCGGCAGGGGTACGGAGGACGCGTGGACGGAGGAGTTGGAGCAAGCGCGGCGGCGGCGACGACCTCAGCGACGGACAGCGGGGCATCGCGGGATCGGGCGGTGAAGCGAAGCAGCGAGGGTGACAACAGTGGGCCGAGGGCTCTCGGAGCCTGGCCCGGGTCCGTTTTGTGGGATCCCCAATACGGAGGCCCAGCGGGGCTAGGTTAATTGGCTTGTAACACCCTGATGTTAAGCATGTCATTAGCATCAGCATTTCATGAGCATAGTCATCATTTAGTCACATGCATTCATGCCCATGAAATGATACATGTCTTTTGCTTGTTTAAATGTATTAAATTTGCTTGTTATGCTTTGTCTTATCATTTCATGTATGAAATACTTGCATAACTAGATGTTTAATATTTATTTATTCTTAGTGATGTTGGTCATGATCCCTAATTATGTTTAGAGCAAGGTCAATGTTGGTCATGATCCCTAATTATGTTTTAGTTTAAATAGTTTGACTTAGTTTGACCTAGATTGACTTTCAAGGTGCTTCATCTTATTTTACTCAAAAGTCCTAGCTAGGTTTGTTGCATGTGTGTGCACCCTTCATGGAAAGTGTAGCTATTTTAATGTAGAACAAAAGTCATCATATGCTTGTTTCATGAATTTGAGTGGATCATGTTAAAGCGAAGTTTGTTTGAATTGATGGTGAATTAGGGTTTGTTTGACCGAGTAGTGTCGCTTTGACCGTCGTAGTTTCTAATCTAGGCCGAATTAGGGAAAAGTTTGTATAGGTGTTTTGCTCGAGAATTTCATGAGGAACATTTCGTCAATATGAGTTTTGGCTGAATCGGCCGCGAATCTCGAGGCACATGTTGAAACATATCAAATTAGGGTTAGAATTCATCTTTAGTGGCGCTTTCTGTTTTTCCGTCTCTGAAACCTGGCTGGCCACCCGGCGATGTCTTGTCGGCGCCGCCGCCGCGTGGCAGCGCCCGTCGACATCGGCCAGGTGCGGTGCCTTGAAGAGGAGGCAACTGCGTCCACGTCCACATCTGTCCGAGCCGCCCACACCGTTTCCCTTCAACTTGCAAGCCAAGCGGCGGCAACGGCAACAGCCGCCCGTGTGGCCATTCTTGGCGCCGCCAGCGCCGAAGCTTCGCCTACCGCCGCGCCTTAGCCTGCCCTAGCTCGCTCACTACTCCACCATCATCTCCTCATCTCCTAGACCCAGACATCCAGAGCCAGGGCGGTGGCAAGCTCGTGTCGCGCGAGTTTTCCGTCGCCAGGAAATCCGGTCGACCTTGGCGCCCGGCTCCAGCCCGCCGCCGCGGCGTCGATCCTCGATTCGACGTCCTAGAGCCTGGAGAGCTCACCCTACCTCTACAAGCGACCGGCTCGAACCGGCGAAAGAAGGGGCCACATCGGCCCGTTTTCTCTCGTCGCCGCTCGTCGGAGTCGCGCCGCCGCGCGCAGACGCCGTGGTCAGGCGTCGAAACCACCTCAGCGTCCTTCCGCGGCGCTAGGTCGCCTCGGCCTCGACTGCTGGTGCTCGTGCACCCGCCCATGGGGCCAATCCGGCCTCCATCTCGGCCCGAGCCCGCCGCGCGCCGTTCGTTGCCGTCACCCGCGCCGGCGGAGCCATGCATCGAGGTCCCACCACCTCGCGATGGCCCTCTTCACCGCAAACCCTTGGATCGGTCCGCCTCGACCTCACCAAGCCGGGCCTCGCCTCTCCCAACCGCCTCATCGAAAAAGCAGCGATCGTCGAATCTAGCGCCGCCCGCCGCGCCGTCTCTCGCCGTCGACCACGCGCCGTCCACGTAGCCCGCCCACGACCACCAATCGATAGGTCTGTTCGAGGCGAGCCCGTGGTGCCCTCGCCTTCGCCCGGAGGATCACCGGCGGCGAAGATCTACCATGCCAGCGCCACTCCCCTGCTTTGAGTCGCCGACAAGTGGGCTTAACTTTGTCGGGAGAAATATCCTTTATATTTCTGTTTCGAGTTGCATGCATGTCTTGTAAATTCTATATCTTGCTCGTTTTAGGTCCTTTTGAGTGAGACAAATTTTGTCATGCTTGTTATGCTCTGCTCTCTGATAGAAAAATATGAGATGGCATTTTCTGGTAGTTTTATATTTATTTATATTTATGCTAGTAAATGCCATGAAATTAGATAAATGCATATCTTACTTTTGGTGCATGATAAAATAGTGGTCCCTGTATAAAATGTTCATGTTTTGTGATGTAAATCATGGGAAAAATATGTTTGACCCTAGGTTCTGTGGTGGAAATATCATTTTTGATTTATGTGCTTTTTACCATGCTTTCTTAGGAAATTCATAGAAAAATAATTACTAGGGTTTTGGATGTGAGACTTAATGTGCTTGGTTTTGATAGGTTTTAGTAGCTTGTCATACTTAGAAATCTGTTGTCGACACTTTTCATAGTACAAAGTATTTTCATGCATAGATTTATTGCTAGCTTGTCATTTTGTGTAGGACATCATATGCATGTTTTTGCTATGAGATTTTTATGGTAGCCTTGTTATGCCAATAGAATGGCCCTGTAATTTTTGTAGATTTTTCTAAGGTGTTTACATATTTATCATATTTATGTTGCATGGAAAACATCCTAGAAATGCATGTTTATGTTAGGTAATATGTTTTGGTTGGTTTACCATTTGTTCCTAGCATGATTAAGACCTGTTGGTGTGCTTAGCTTGAGAGCCTTGTGCTTTTAGTCAATTTATTAATCCTAGCTTCTATATATTATAGTGTGCATGTGTAGTGGATATTAGGCATGTCATTTTATGTGCTTTAATTCATCCTTTGACTTGTCCGAGTAGGTTTATTCGATAGATAATGACTTGGTTTGCTTGTTGGAAAAATCCTAGAGGAAGTACATGCTTGAGTGATTTATAGTAGATGTTGCAAGTTACAAGTTGTCAGAAATAGAGCCTCTGTTTTTCTTTGTTTTTTCATTTTGTAGATGTTAGAATCTGGTCGAGAGTGTATTGAATGTTTTGTAGATAATTTCGTTAGCTTTCCAACAAATATTTGTTTCTTTGCATTTGGAGTTATAGAACTCCACTGTGTGACTATTTTAAGGAAAGCATGTTTAGCTGCGCCATTTTTAGTGTATTAGTGAATTAGGGTGTTTTGCTTGATGTAGATTATTAGGGTTTCTTGTGTAGTTATAATTGTGTTTCTGCAGAAGAGATATCCACTTACCAATATCATACATCATAATGCATTCATCCATTCCTTGTAAATCATGCATTCCTTAATATTCATTCTTGCATGCACATTCATATTAGATCGAAAGGACGAGAGCACGAGGAGGTCAAGGAGCAGCAGGGAGGAGAGGTACACAGCTAGAAGTGCATCCAAAGGGAGGTTCCAGAAAAAGCGGGACATGTCGTCAAGCTGCTGAAGTGCCCAAAGGCACCTTCTAACCCTCTTCTGAAGGCAAGCCCCGGTGCATGCTGCCCTTTCCTATGCTTTCTAACTAAATTGATTTGCGTCCTTTTTATATGTTGATGCATTAAGTTTAGAAAAATGGTTGAAACCGTTGATGCACATATATCCTTGTTGAAGTTGTTGTCTCATCCTATTTAGAGGTCTAGGTTATAAATGCTCAGTATGGTGATTGCAGTAGACAGTGATTCCGGTCACTTGAGAGGATGTTTGTGGTTAGTCACATGGGTGACTAACAAGCTGCTGCTGAGAACCTGACTAATAAAACATGTGAGATTGGATGGATATTGTGGTCTTTCCATCTGATCGATTAAGGACTTACCCCTTGTCGGGCTGTGGTCGGAAGTTGAACGTACCTGTCATATAGTAGGCTCCGCGGGGTCGTGAGCCGCGAAGCTCGTGGAATGTTAGGGGCCAGCCTTTGCACGCTGTATCGCTCCTCCTTGGCGTGTAGGTGAGAGTTTTGATTAGGCACAAGCAGATGCGCACGAAGCGTCGTCTTCGTTGCTGCGCTCACTTGGTGGCCCGAGAAGGAGGGGGTAGCCGGCAGGACCGAGACATACGTCCCCTAACGTCCTGGGAGTGATTGGGTCTGCCGTAATTAAGTAGACATGGTTTATGACAGGGTATTCGCCAGCTGGTTTGCCAAATCGATTCGAATCGCCGTCTCTCCTGGACAGTGAGAACCCGGGATGCGTCCGCGACATCGTAGTCTTAATATCACAATATATGTTATATTATCATGTTGCTGCTGTTAAAATAATGATCAAGTTACTTATGCTGTTATTTATATTACTGAGCATATGTTTAATCTGGACTATACAGGATCTATGGTTATGTATATAATAAATAATCTTTTAACTTGGAATAATTCAAGTAGTATGTGTAGGCTCATTAATCAACTTTATTTCTAAAATAAATGTGAGTCGAACCCGACTCGAGATAAAGCCAAGCATGATCCTTGGAGTCTTTTCCTTATTTTTACGGTTTTGAGGCGGGTAAGTCTTGCGGAGTACAATTGAGTACTCACGGGTTTATTCCCACTGTTGCAGGTGCCCGTTTCGCATGGTCCTAGCCAGTTATGTGTTGCTTTGGGTTGAAGAATATTGCCTAGGGCATGGCAGGTTATATTTCCCTGTCTCATCTTTATTCTGGGGTGACATTATGTTGGCACTATCTTATTTTTTATTTCCATTTGTACAACTATTTGGTTTTGAAAATTATTGCTTCCACACTCTGAACTACTTTGTAAATAAATGTGTACATCGCACTCGACATTATAATATATTTGAATTTGGTTTAAGATACCTGCGGATTTGAACTACATCGAGCTCAACGATCTTGGTTGTATTGTTGATGAGTTTGAAATCACTCGAGATTTCAGAATACCGGGTTTATATGGACTCAAGTGTAGACTGCGATTGTTTTTCGGTAATTACGAATTATACTTGATTTCTTATAAATTGGTCGGCTCGTCACATGGTTGACCGAGGCCGACCAAACGAGCCACAAGTTGGCTCAACTTGGCCTGGGCGGTCAAAGCCGGGAAACCAAACAACCCCTAGGTCTCATCGCATTTTTTGTCCATGTAAACATGATTATCCCAATGGCACCAGTTATAAAGAGTAAGATGTTGAAGAAATATGCGTCGAATATGGAGTTCATGTCCAACGTACCATGGATTTTTTCCCACTTCGAGCCATCTTATTTCCATTGCATATCGATTTTTTATTTCCTTTAAGGAAAAAGTCTACGTAACCCCCTCCAGTAATGAGCGTGGACTATTTCACCCCTAGACTATAAAACTGGATTTCTACCTCGGAACTTTCCAAAACCGATCAAATAACCCCCTAGTGGTTTTGCTACCATGACGGTTGTGAAGGAACGAAACGGCGACCAGAGGGGGTGGGGTGAATGGGAGCCTCAATTTTCCTTTTCAATTTTGGGTCATTGGCTCCACCCCCAACCTCAAAAGAAAACTCACAAAGATACGAGTGATACAAGTGCTAACTGGTAGCAAGATATCAAACGCGAAGAGATAGGCACAACGAGTTCAATGAAACAAACAGAGATCGAATCGGAGCTCGAACGGATAAACCACAGAAGAAACAAAAATGAGATACACAACTCCTATTGAGAAGAAGCAGGTTCCCGAATCCAAAATACCCAAGTTAACTTGTGACAGGAGCACTCAGATAAATTTCTCAAATCGATAGAAATTCATCGCACAAAATGGATCTCAAATCGGAGCTTAGATGGGCAAAAACAGCTTGCTAGAAATTCACAGGAAAAACGGACAGCAAAAACCGAGACCGGCAAATCAGAGCAACCTATCCTGAGGCTATCTGTACTCATGTTTCTCTATTTACTTCCTCTATACATCCTAGTCATCAAGATTCCCTCCTTTACAGTACTTTCTCCCGCACTCATCCCTTCTTTATATCTCTACTCTATACCAACTACTATCAGTGGGGTCCACTTGTAATTTTATCTAAATATATCAATGTGAGATCTAGTTTTGAAGTATTTATTGAAACAAATTTAATGGTGTAATCAGAATTTAATTTAGGGTTTTGGTTTGTGAGTTATAGCGGTTTTTTAGTTACCTAACATAACGGCACCTTGCCGAGTTTTACGAGACCCCACGCCCGCCCAAATCGATAGTGCGTGCATTTCCGGCAGCATTGCGAGACGATTGTTTCTGTATTTTGCTTTTAGGCTATCCGCACTCATGTTTCTTTATTTGCTTCCTCTATACATCCTAGTCATCAAGATTCTCTCATTTACAACACTTTCTTCCGCACTCATCCCTCCTTTATATCTCTACTCTATACTAACTACCATCAATGGGGTCTACTTAGAATTTTATCTAAATATATCCATGTGACATCTAGTTTTGAAGAATTAAACGAATTTAACGGTGGAATCGGATTTTAATTTGGTCTTTTCATTTACCAGTTATAGCATATTTTAAGTTACATAAATCATGGGCCCCATGGGTGCATGCTCTTCCCTCCCACCTCTCTCTCACGCGCGCCGACAGCAGCTATGCTATAGTACGCACTGGCAGGCACCAAATATGCCGGGCTTCTCGTGCTTCCTGTGTGCCATATCGCCAATAGCTCATGCCGCTGTAGCCTTTTTTTGCCTGTAAAAACTGACGTGGTTGTACAGGGATTTTTACCGGCTCCCAGTGCGGAGAGTCTTATCTGGCCAATTTACAGGTCCAGTGCAGAGAGCCTGATGGTTCAAGCTGTGAAATGAGATCAGGGCGCCTGGCGCCTGCACTGCAAGTCAGTGCTGTTGCTGGCTCAAACAAATCAAGGCAAGTCGCAAAGCCGAGAGCTGGACAACACCGGGAAGCAAGTAACAATTTTGACCAATCAATAAACAAGGAACCATCTTGATTCACGGCAAGCACAACATAGTGCTCCAATTAAATAACCGCTTCCTGTAGCTAGAAGAGACAAGTCAAGGAAATCAAAAGAAATCACGAACTTCCCAGCAACCCTTTGCTGCTGCTACTGAACGAGCGAACAGGGGAAACAGAAGCTAGCTACGAACAGGCTATGAAAACAGGTGACGACGAACTGAACAAGCTGGACATGAATTTCTTAAGACTGTCTGCAGCGCTATACTTCATCCCACCCTGGAGTACCATATAACGTAACAAACTGCTGCACCGCTGTACTTTAAGGGGTGTTTGGCAGGGCTTCTCGGAAGGGGCTTCACTAGAGGAGCTGGAGCCGTTTTGGAGAGCTTCGAAATTAGGGCCTCCAAAACGGCTCCGGCCCTTTTTCCACTAAAAACGGCTCCAAACAACTCCTCATCCCAAACCGTTTGGTAGGGCTCCCCTGGAGGAACCGAGCCAAGAAAAACCATACCAAATGGCCCTAAGCCATACACAATTTTTGACCAGTATGAGCGCGGCGTTCGCCATAGATGGCATAGTAGCGGACGCCCGCTAGTGATTTGTGCCCCACCAAGCGCTGATAGGAGAGAGAGAGAGGGGGAACGAGTGGACGAGAGACAGCGCAGGGAGGGAAGGAGCGGGCCCCATTACTTAAAAGTAACTAAAAAATGTTAGAACTCATAAACCTAAAATTAAAATTAAATTCCGATTACACCATTGGATTTGTTTCAATAAATACTTCAAATCTAGATCTCACATGGATATATTTAAATAAAATTATAAATAGGCCCCACTAATGGTAGTTAGGATACTTGGAAGATATAAAGTATGGACTAGTGCGGGGAAACTGTATAAAAAAGCGAGAATATCGATGACCAGGACGAAATATTCTTTATAGAGGATGAATTTGAAGTTTTAGGAGTGCAGATAGCCTAACGAGCAAACAAAGGAAAGCGTCAGCCGGCTACGAACAGGCTATGAACACAGGTGACGACGAACTGAACAAGCTGGAGATGAATTTCTTACGTACTAAATCCGTTTCAAATTGTAGCTCGTTTGATTTTTTTAACCTTAACTTTAACCACTCATCTTATTCAAAATTTTGTATAAAATATCACTTCTTTTGTTGAGGTTTGCTTTGTTAACAAATGATCTTTAAGAATGACTTAAATTTGATTATTTTTGTGCAAATTTTTTTTGAATAAGACGAGTGGTCAAACTTAGGATAAAAAAATCAAATGAGCTATAATTTAAAAACGGAGGGAAATACTTACCAATAGCTGAAGGAAAGCTGTTGTCACACAAGCTGCTCGAACATGATTGCTACTGACGAGAAGCTGCTCCAAGCTGTCGGAGGCACTCGGTGCTGAAAACGATATGCAAACACGCACAGCTGAAAAGGTCTGAACCTGATCGGCAGACAGATGAAGAACAGGGACGAACACGAGATTTCCAATCTCAGCAGCTAGCACCGCTTTAGTGAGCGCGCCAGGTGCCTGAGCACCTGCGTTGGTAGTGCCGCTGCTGGAATCACACAGACAAAACTAAATCGATGAACGGCACTAAATCAGGAACTTTGGATGAACGGCACCGGAGAGCGTGACAGAAAGAAACTTTGGTCAGAAGAAATTGACCTAGGAACTAATTTTTTCCTAGATGTCACTCGGACATGTTGCGGCACGCCGGAGAGCGTGGCCATGGAGTAACCTCAAAAGAATAGGGATCTCGATGAAACCACCCTGTTATTTTTTTATCTAAATACTCCATGGATTTTGGTGTATTTAAAAGCTTTGGAAAATCTCCATGGAAGAAGTTCAAACTTTCTGCCAAGAAATTGACCTAGCTACGAACAAATCCCCCAAAAATCATCACCTAAGATCCATCCGAACTCCGGGAAAAGCAGATCGAAAAAGAATGCACGAAAATAGCTCACGAACACAAGAACACAAATGAATCGAAAGCAAATAAAATGACTCAATCGGACCCAAAAGCCCGGAGGGCATGAGTGGAACTAAGGGTCACTCTTCCAACGAAAATCATAGCACAAATATCCATGAATTTTTTTTCTTGGACCTCCAAACAAGAACCTAAGAAGAAGGGAAAAATAAAACGAAAATAAGAGAGGGGTAAGCCTCCACTAAATAGTCAAATATTCCCTCTTCCTAAACTACCCTAAGATACATGAGTCGATCTTCTAACCCTGGGGCTATTTGGGCCAACTCGGATAATTTGTCTATCGACGCGGCCACCGCGCCTCCTCATCTATAGCCTTGCTCCACGCAATCTCCCGGATGCGCCATGTGTCGTCCTTCCGTCCACCGGAACGTCCGCCCGGGTTTTGAGGCCCAAACCCACGAAACCTGCCACGGTTGGTTTTGAGACCCAAACCACCAAACCTGCCCGTGGTTTTGAGGCCCAAACCACGAAACACGCCCGATGGTTTTGTAGGGCAAACCACCAAACCTCCTCGACATGTGTCATCGCCGCCTTGACCGCCTCGAAGTCGCCAAGTCATCCGAGCTCCCTTCGCTTCGCTTGCTCGCTCGCCGTCTTGACCCGATCAACACGGTCCCGCCCGTCCTCTTGCATTCATCGATGTCCCAAATGTCGACCATCATGGCTAGCCACCCGGCGATCAGGTCCCTCGGTCCAAGCCTCACGTCCGTCCTTCCACCTCTGCCGGTGCATGCGGCTAAGACGTCCTCCTTGGCCCCTTCACCTCGCCATCGGCTACCATCTCCGAGCTCCACACCCGTACACCACAAACCAAGAGATACGTCTTGACACACTCCACGTGTGCCGGTGAACATAGCGAAAGCATAAAGAATAAAGAAAATTAGAAGTAAAATGTTGACAAGGTTGACAATCACTCAATCACAAAACTAAACACATGTGACCTAAATCAACCATGTGTTCGCAATCTCCCTCCTTGATGAGTGCATTGTCAATATTCAACACAAAGACGAAAGAAGGTAGAAGATAGCACATCCAAGTGACACAAGCTAGACAAAAGCTAAGACAAAATCACCTGCATAGCAAACATGGAGCAAAAACTTGGTTCCCAACGACATGGGCAAAAGGCTCGACACAACCAAGCTAAACCAACGGCTAGTCCTCAAGAAGAGATAGAATAGGCTCAACACCACTAGAACAGCTCCAAACCAATTACTTTCACATACAAACGGCTAGACTCTCAAGACAAAGGCAAAAGCTCAACACATCTAGCTCAAAGTGCTACTCCCCCCGGAAAAATCACGATCCAACGTCTTTGTATCTTTCTCCCTCTTGTTGGCAAATGCACTAATCAAGCCACGAAATGCATGAAATGCAATGAGGGAGCTTCAAGTTTATAGGAATCAAATGAGAAGATGCTCTAAGTAGTGTCATGGCAACAAGGTCAAGTGCTTAACACGATGCTCAAACCGGTCAAGAAATATGAAATATGGCTTGAAAGCACTTTGATTCAGTTTTAAGCATTTTAAAAGTGTCCACCACGAGAGAATAGCACATAGCACACATAAGCTGGAAATCTACCAAGTGCTACACATGTATATCAAGTGAACTACCCCAAGCAAAGTTTACACATCATGCAAAAGACAAAGCCAACACTTGTCAAATTTTAAATTGATCGAGTTGCAATAGTTACAAGCATTGGGCAAAGCATGAGTGCGAGTGGTTATCCCAACAACCGTCCTTACTAATCAACCATGTCAAGCCTATGCGTGTGAGCAATCGAAGCTTAAGACAATGGTCTGGGTCAATCACTACCAAGCTCGAGGTTCAACTCAAGTGCAATGAGCGGCCAGTCCCAAGACTTGGATGTGAGATAGTATGGACCCATCTCGATCTTTTCCATACACTTAGTTTAGATTTCAGATTTTAGCGAGATAAAAAAGCATGTGGTCATCTAAGCAAGTATATAACTCGATGAATGAGACATAGTCACCTAGCATACATGATAAGCACAAAAGGATCTCAACAACTTAAACATGCTAGGAACTATCTCAATGGTGAACATTTTGCAAGATTCATCGTTGTTAAGCAAGTTCACATGAAAAAAAACTTTGCTCATAACATATATCAATTAAACAGAAAGAGCACAAGTCATAAGCACCAACATGTAATTGTTACACTAAACAGAGCATAGTCTCATTGTGATCAATATAAACAAGAAGCTCAAAGTGCAATAGTGTACATGAAGAATGCAATATGATACAAGATGATGCACAAAACAAAAACAACACTAAAGCTACAACCGTACATCAACCTAAAAACATGGAATCCTCAACACAAACAAAATCTCAACACATGCTACAATGCACAATGATGATATCAATTGGGAAATAAAAGCATGTAACATGATACTAAAAAGATGGATAAAAGCTTGGGCTAGCAAAACATGTCAATAGGGTACATGTAACTATATAAAAAAAACTAAAATGATACCTAATGAACACCATACCAACTACACAATTTAAACATATGGTAAAACATGGCAAAATGTTCATGAGGATCACACACTAACATGAAAAGTGATCAAACCACCAAGATATACACAAAGCTAGTATGGCATATAATACACAAGATACAACATGCTAGAATGAATATAAAAGCATGATACAAGTACAATACGTGCAAGCAATATACAAGAGAGCAAATAAACAACTATCTCATACCACAAGTAGGGGAAATCATGAATGTACAAGGTATGAGTGTATATGATAGCTCACAGACTGTGTGTAGGTGTCCTAATAAGGCACATGCCTCTTGGAGGCCATCAAAGTGGTGTAGACTACCATCAAGTCTTGATCACACCACGACAAAGGATCAAGTTTCACCAAGCACGTGTTCTCCACCCCATGTCTTCATACCTATACATGAGAGGACAAAGAAACCTAAGTCTTGGATCCCAAAGGGTTAACAAGCATAAACTTGGGAACCCAAGACTTTGTCACCTGCATCATTGGAAAAACATGGGATGAGCAAATGGCACAACACTAGAGTTAGTAAACTTGTAAGAATACCAATGTTGACCATCTTGCCCAATAGGCGTTAGGCAAAGCAAACATCCCACGACCCTTCATACCAAACTGCTCACCACGCACAACAAAGCGTGGAGCACTCCTCCTGTCAAACTCAAAGCTCCCAAAGCGAGGATCAACTTCCATTCGCTGAGCATGACCACCACGGGGTCTCACAAACTATGGCCTAGCCCTCTGACGCCTCCTACCTCCTTGCCTAGCAAACTGCCTCTGAACCGACTGCATACCCCTCTCATACATGCCAAGTGGTGGGTGATACAAGTCACGGTTCTCAAACTCAACTTGACACCTAGCATCCCTCTTCCTCCTAAAGCAAAACTCAAACAAGTGACCATCTCTCTAGCAACTCACAAGGATACCTCACCTCTCTTTGGGTGGTTGTTGGTTCACTCTCTTGGGTGGATGGTTCACTCTTGTTGTGCCTTGGCTCTAGTAAGGGTTTTTCTCGGGGATCTTGGGCAAAGTGTCAAGTGGGTTCCTGAGGTGGTTTGGTTTAGGAAGCCACAGTTGTTTGGGAGGTGGAGTCTTTGGGATCTCTTGGAGAGTGCCATTTTGCACAATGGGCTTAGTAGGCTCAGGTGGGGTGATCTTGGTCAACTTGGGAGTGTTTGTGGGTTTCTCACTCGAGATCAACCCACTCGCCTGACCGACCCTGCCACAGATAACTTCACTCTTCCCACCTATTGCAAAGCCTAATCCCGTTGTGTCAGTCCCCCTCTTGAACTGACTCATCATCATGCCAAGCTGTGGCTCTCCACTAGACACCCAACGAGGACGGAGCGAAGGTATTGGTTCTCCTCTTCGACTCTCCCCTTGTCGGTAAAAGGGGCATATTTGTTAAGCCTCGTATGTTATGTTCTTAGATTAGATTTGCCTGGCCGTCCTTTGCATAACATCCATCCGCATTGTTGCATGCCTTAATTTTAGAAATTCAAGAACTCGATTGGCTACTCGGAAGTGGACCTTTGTATTCTAACAAATCCGTTGGCGCTATGTTTGGCTAGATATGTGTAGTAGAACAGAGTGGATAAGATTTGAAGATAGGCATCTAGACACTTTCGATCCCAATGGATAGTATCATTGTGTTGTTTTCAAGAATGTCATGTTATATAGAATGAAAATTAAACATTGATGAAACACCCACTTTCAATGGATTATATGGTTTTATATATGTACATTTAATTTCATGATTCGAAAAGTTGGTAATCATGTTAAGAGAGTTTCATCCCCCATGGAACACACTTTTTTTTCTCATTTCTTAAAAACGTTGCCACATCGTTAAAAAGCATATGTAGTATCTAAATGCAAATGAAACTCGAAGGAACTCTCAGTGTGACTAGCCTTACTCAAGCTAACATCTGGGTCAGTTCCAAAACATGAATGCTCAAATATTTACCTTATATATATATAATAAATCCAACGAAACACATCCGTAAAAAATATAAGTTATTATCACAGGCATCTGGCGCTGCAGTTGCCAAAGTCTCGATTATGCTCTGCCATTCACGACTAGATCAACGATAACATTGTCATCGGGACTAAAACATTTCATTGCAACTAACATTGTTTACTACAAGCGACCATTGATCCGGTACTAGAGTCCACTAGTATAATGCCCGTGCGTTGCTACGGTTTCATTTAAGGAATGCACTTAAAAACAATAAGACATTTTCCCTTTTTGTCTGAGGCAATTGTTAAAATACATTAGTTCAGACTCAAACACACAAAGCAACGTATTTTGAGAACAAAATAATGAGGTAAAATTAAATTAGGAGTATGTGTCTGTCATCTGGCTTTATCCTAGCTCCCCAAAAGGGGACATCGCCTAGTGCATCATTCAGGTTCATTTGCTCGTTTCTGATGGAGATGGAGTTCTGCCACTTCAAATGTGCCAAGAGCAAAGCAGCATAAAGGTTCCAAAGTGGCGCTGGCGGCTATGGTCTGGGTACTGAATTTCAATCATCTTTTCAGTTCCCGTTCTCCGTCAGCCTGCTAGAAATAACGCTAGCTGAGGTGCAGCCAAAGATGATGTGTGATGTTGTCTCAGCCACCTAGTTGCGCACATCACATGGTCAGGAGAGAATCAATAATCCATCAGTTCAGGTTAGCAAATGCAGTATACTGGCATAATGAAACATCTATTTACAGATTTGACATAAGCTTGAATGCTTGATACTATAATAACCCAATTTCATGATTATGCAAGCCAACCATCCGAAAAAGGGAACTTAGTGTCCAGAGAGCACTTGATTTATGACAAGGTACAAAACAGCTAGCAAGGGAAGCAACTTGATGATGGTCAAGATCATTAAATGTACCTAAACTGACGTGGTTGATAACGTGAATGACAAAACTGTTTAGTGAGCTAAATTACACCCTTGGCTTATAGCCCAAACTGTGCATGATCTAAATCCAGCAGGACCAGTTCTTGTTACACCTGGCACCGTACCATAATAACATCACTACCACCCCAAACTGTGACAGGCTGACAGTCCGCATTCCCTGGACCAAAGCCCCAATATATACTTTTTGGTTGATTATATGCTTCAATAATATACTCAAGTGCCCTACCTCACATGACACATCAGAGAACCCGAACAGGCAGAGGACACTATTAAGGGCACAATAACTCAAAAATACGTTTTTTAGACTGTGAACCAGGCACCCCAAGCAAAAGAATTGCAGATAACTCTTAACCATTGACATTTATGCCACAAATCACTTATACCTCAGGCAGAGACACGCCATGGCTTCACGATTCATGAGTTTTCAGCCTTCATGCTACTACCAATCGCCAAAACCACCAGGCGAATGAAGCTGCAGATATTAAATCCATGAGTTTCCACAAGACAACACAGCTGACCTGCACATGAGCATTTGGAGATGTCAGCACAGTTCCCACCAGAGTCGACCATAAGGTCTGCACAATATTACAAAAAGGAACCACTAAAATATGAATGTGGAAACTGCATATAATATAAATGTTCACAATTAGTTTGAGGAAAGATGCATTAAGAATTAAGATGCACACATATTCACATTCATATTGGTACAGCTAGATTAATGATTTGATTACTCAATAAAGAGAACAATCCTTTAAGAACTTTTCATGCATTGTGGTTTCCACTGTATTCAGATGAAATAAGCAGGATAGATCCTCATGATAGAAGGAAAAAAAAGAAATGGACATCAATCAAATTATGCTTGCAATCCCAATCTAAAACTGAGATATTGTGATTTATGAAATACGCAGGACAGAAGCAGCATGTGCACTCAGCCAGTTCTCCAGCTATACAATCTAGGACACATCATGTCTCATCAAAAGAAAATAAATCACAAAGAGCGATCAAGGGAGAAGCATCACACCTGTCACAAATGTGATCCATCGGAAGCTACTGTTATTACACTGGACTCTTAATAACAAGATCACTGATAGATATTTCCTTCCCATCAATAGGTTCAGTTCCCTATGCATTTAGCATAAAGATGAAAGGTATGCCACATTGCAGCACACTGATGTCCTTTATGGAGTCGAACAGATATTGTGAATGCAGAGGGAAATCCTTTCAAGATCATGTACTACTGCACATGATAAAACACATCCAAAAATAGCAAAGCCTGGGAGAGTAAAATATTTTGTTTGATTTGATATCATCTCATAAAAGCTATGATCCTATTTTAGAAGAAACACATCCAAAAATAGCAAAGCCTGGGAGAGTAAAATGCTTACCTTCTAAAAGTGTTGGTGTCAATCTGTAGCCACCCTAATATTCAGGCTTTGGAATTCAAGCTACTGCAGATTCTGAGAACACAGCCAATTCACATAATCAAATATTATCAAAGATTAAATCCGTAGCTAGCATTCAAAAACACTAAACTAAACTCAACTATTTCCGACATCACAACAGGTGCATTGCCTACCAGAAAGCAGCAGCGTCCAAGCTAATTAATTAGAATCAGGCCATTAAGAAAATGATTTGCCAATGAAACAATTAGTATACTGGACAAGCTAATCGAATAAGAAAAATGAAAATGCTCCTGTCTCTAGAAACAAACCTTTGTGCAGAGGTAGCACGAGCGGTGTGGTGTGGGGAGCTATGGCTGCGACGAATCGACGGATTGGTCTGCGGTGACGGTGGATTTCGCGGCGGCGGACATGGTGGCCAGGATTCGGCGAGGTCGGAATCGCGAACCGCGGCCTTACTCTCTGACGACGACGGCGTTAGCTAGCAGTTTGAGGAGGTAGTGGGTGATGTGGCGGAGGATGTTGGCGGCGGGCGGCCCGGTGGTCTTCGGTGGGCGCCTTTGGATGGCGGCGGTGGGGGATAAACCACATCCCCTCACGGGTCACTTTGGGTTAGGCCTCTCGGGCCCGGGGCAGCGGATTGAAGCCCTTGGCGATAGAAGGCAAGATGCTCGGAGATTACGGCCTAAACTTGAGTCGTCAAGATAGTTTCTAGTATAGTTCAATCGTAATCACTATACACTTTCCTATTGTAACCGATCGGGATAGCTCTTGTCGGGGACCAGATCCGACTGTAACCCTGCTCCCGGACGCTATATAAGGAGGCGGGGATCCCCAGGGGCGGATAATTCTCAATCAATCAATACAACTAAGCGGGGCGTAGGTTTTACGCCATCAAAGGCGGCCGAACACAGGTAAAACCCGTGTGTTTTGTCGCCGCTCGTTACGCTTAGCGTCTGGTAAGCGTCTCAGCGCATCCTAACCGCTCAATCTACTGGCCGGGCATACCCCTGCTAGACTATCGCCATAAACGAAGCGGCAGTTGGCCGCGCCCGAGGTAGAAGTGTGCCGCGAAGCGCCATAGCTAACAAGATGGTGATCTTCCACGACTCCATGGCGGTCGACCGATGGAGGACATCCAATTCGGGGCGGCTAAATGCGGAACAACGGCGCCCATGCCGCCGTCGGCGACAACCTATGCGCCCGGCTCGGATCCAATGCGCCCCGGCATCATAGCCGACACGGCACCGACTCCAACCACGGGCAGGGCGCTCGGTTTCGTCAAGCTCACTCATCCGTTAGTGCCGTACCGCAGCGGCGCCGTCCGCGGCGTCGACAACCTACTGGCGACCCACAAGATCAAGATCGATGCAGTGAGTCTACTCCTTTGGTCGATTTGGCTCGTCGCTTTCTACCAGGGGAACAGCGTGTCGACCATGACATGGGGCCCGAAGCGCTCGCCCGGGAGAAACGGATCTGGTGGGGGCCGTCTTCCCCCTCGGCCAGATGCGAGTCGTCACCTCTACTCCGAGGTGGTGATCCACTTCTCATCGTCCGCGGTCGCCCGGCGCTGGGCTCTGCGGGGGCGGTCGGAAGACCGTCACGGACCCTCGACTTCATCGGCGCCCCAACATACCCGGGGCGCCTGCGTCGACAACAGCGACCAAATCTGCATGGCTAGGCTCTCTCCGATCTGGGAGCGCCGAGGGGAGGAAGAAGGCACTAAACTCCGTGATGGCCGTACCGCCTCTCACGACTTCGTCAGCGCCACCACTACCGTCGCCGGGGATCCAATGGAAGTGGAGATGGCTCGACGACCATTTGTTCGACCGGTACCGCTCCACCAGGAGACTGCGTGAGATCGCGTCGGCGAAGGTCGGCACCTCGAGGGAAACCGAAGAACTCAGTTGCTTTCGGGAGGGGCCTCTTGCCGTCGGCGCACCGTCGACTCGAGGGCGGGCCCATTTGCTGAGGCTCGACCAGGCGGTACTACGGGCCTTCAGTTGCTTGAGGACTCTCGGAATCTGGTCATCTCAATCGACGAGGTGGCGGAAATCCAGGTTCACAAGGCGCGAAGCGAACATCGCCCGGCAGCGGGCGCGCTCTGTAACTGCGGCCGGAACGCCTAAAGACGCCACACAATAGACCGGCTCGGGGATACATCTCAAGTTCATCGCCGCGCCCGGTCGTCGCGCCGCCGCCGGAGAAGTGTAACACCGGAGGCGAGGAAAGGCATCCTCAATGCCAAGGGAGAGCAAACCCGTCCCGAGCGCAGCGGAGGCACCCTCGGTCGGCCGCGGGCCGTGAGGGGCAAAACGCGGCCAAGGCGGTCGAGGCGGGCGGAGGTAGTGCGCGGTGCTCCGGTGGTGGCGGCGGTGGGCAACCACCGTCCGCCGGGATCGAAAACGATGTCTCCCGACCTCCATAGCAGCATCGGGAGATTGCGGATGCTCGCTACCACATCACCACCGGCCCGGGAGGCTCGTGAGGGCCCGAGATCGGCGGCGTGAAGGAGTACAATATGATGTCACGGGAACCCGGGGAACCTCCACGATCACTACGATGTTGGCCCTACCACCCGGATCTCCGCCCGGTCCGGTGGCCACTAGAAACTTCAAGGGGCACTAACGCTCTCTCAAAATACACGGCGACCAAGATCCCGAGGCACGGGTCATGATCTGGTCGCAAGTCGGGTCGGCGGGGCGGGGAAGGCGTCATGGCAAACTACTTCCCGATAAGCCTCGACGGGCGGCCAACCGCTGCTCCTGGCCCTCTCCGAAAGGGAGGCTCGCCGCGCGGCAAGGCGTCAAGGATATCTTCATCGGCACCTACAAGTCACGTGCAAGCAATGCGGTACAAAGTATGACAGCACTGGAGGCCCGGTTCGCTGGGCGCAATGAGCATGCTCGGGGAGGCCATCGCCGCTTCTCAAGGTGCGCTGGTGATCCCGGATATCACCGCCCGAGGGTGCGTCGGGCGCATTCCTGGGGACTCGTCTCTCAATGAAGTAACGCCGGCCCAAGAGGCTGCGGAAAAAGCTCCACGGTCCAAAATCACCACCATGTCCAAGGCTGGCGGACGTGGCGCGAAGGTCGCCCGGGCAGGATGTGGCGATCGTCTTCCACAAGATTACGGCTACTACGCCCCGCGTCAAATTCCCCCATTTGGCGTTTCATAGCAAATAGAAAGAGTTCCATAGCGCAACGGAAATGCATTTGTAGCTTTCACTTCGAGTATTCGAGGGTATCGTATTTCACCCGGGGAAGGCATGGTGTAAAGTCTCTAATATGAACATGGACAAGATAACACGACTATGCAATAGACCACAATCCATAATAGGGATAAATCAAATGGTATGATAACTTGACACACACACTTGAACCAGTCTCAAAGGATAAAAAACATGCTAGGAGAAGGATATCCTATATAGCTTTATTAAGATAGTAGATATACATGCATGCCTTATACCGTCGGAGATTCTAACTCGAGATAACCTCAATTACTATATTGGTTTACCGGGGCATCGGATAGCGCTGTCACGCGGCGATGCCGGCCAATAGCCCTACTCGAAACAAACGCGTGGGGAATACAAGGGCCGGGCGGGGCTGTCACCACTGCGGCCTACCCCTCGGACCCGTGCGCGTTAGAGGCAAACGAAGGCAACCTCTAGCATAAACACCGCGTTTGCGCTATGACTACTACTCTAGCGTTGATCGGGGTGACCCGGCGTGCGGAGCCCTCTACGAGCATCCGCCACAAGGCGGCGGACGGCGAACCCGTAAACGACAAGCAACCAAAATTATCTTAAGAGGGAACTCATTATGGTCTAATCATGTATGTATAATACATTTAGCATAAAGTTCTATTTGACAAGATCGCGACATGCAAACTATATGCTAGTTCATATGCTAAGATCATATCATGAAGCGTGCTTTATTTAGCTATTGATAATAAGAACAAGAATAATGTGGAGGCAAAGTATTGATCAACATAAGTAAAACTATATTAATCATACCAAGTACCTCCGGGAAGATCTTGATCTTTTTACATTATGCCTAACTCTAACTAATAAAAGGAAGAAGAAAGTGAAAAAAGAGACAAGCTCTTGTGTGTTTGTGTGTGAGTGTGTGTGTGTTACAAGTGAGGAGTGCCTCTCTTTATATAGTGGAGAGGAGGGGATGGAATGGAGGGCTCTCCTTGCTTCGAGTGTTCTTGGCGGGGAGCGAGACCTTGCACCGCGTAATACAACCGCCAAGTGAAAACACTCCAAACGCCGCCCGAGAAAGGGGCGGGGCAGCAGAGCGCCCGACGCCCCCCTTGATCATGGCCGCCCAGGGCTGGGCCTCCCGGCCCGGCCTTCTCACATTGCTCGTTTTGTCCTTCAAATGTTGGGCCTATGATGGTGCATGGGCCCAATTGTGCCTGGGTTTGGTCCTCTTGATTGATCCACTCCTTGGCGTCTTTTTATTCAATGCAGCTTTCTAATTTATTTGGCGACTTTGTACCTGTTTCCACTCTTATAGCTGCAAAACATAATTTCTACGAATACAAGTGGAACTAGGTTAGAAGTAAAGGTATATGTAACATAAGTTTACTCCTTTCTCATGAATTGGATATAAGTTGGGCGGTATAATATACTTTCGATAATGACCGCCAACACCCCGTCATGAGCTCCCGTGGCGATAAGCGGCGCGACGAGCGTCACGATAACCACCGCCTGACGACTCGCGGCGTGGCTCGCCCGGGGAAGAAGGTCGACAACTTCTCCGGCGCCCGTCGTGTCGGAACCCGTCGGGGGGCGGCGGCAACAACGTCAAGACGGTGGCAAGAAGAAGGCGCTCAAGCTGGCGAGATCTGATCCAGAAAGCTTCTACGGTAAGTGCCCCGACACCGGACTTGAACCATAGTGCGGCGGAGTGTCGGCACTTCAATGCGAGTATGAGGAAGAGCGCAAAAAGCTCAAGATCGCCGGCAGCGTGGAGGAAGCACCCAAAGTTGCTTTCGCAACAACGGGGAAGAGGAGCGGGCGAGGGACCGCCGATCCCGAGGCATCGCTACCGGTGCGAAGACGCCGTCGTTCACACAATCATGGGGCGGACACTACGGCGGGCTGCGAGGTGGGGCGAGATCGCAAGATCTCGCGTAATGTCATCGGACGTCAAAGACTTCAGCGAGGGGGTCGCGGACCCGATATAGCCTACCTTCTCCGGCGGGTCATAACCCAACCCGATCCGCGGCGACCCAGTGGTGTAACAACCCGTACCCCGGGCGATTCCCACGGTCCTGACCGGTGTCCAAGGGCGCTGCGCCGAGAAGGTCCTCATCGACGGAGGGGGCGCCACTGAACATCTTTGTTCGGGCTGATGAAAGCCCTGGACATCACGAAGGGGCGACCTCAAGCCATCGAGCACCCATTCTGGGGATCCTCCCGGAGAGTCGTCAGCCCTCTCGGGCGGGTGACGCTTCATGCGATTCGACCTTCGGCGCTAAACCATCGCGCATCCGTCGCATGATTTTTGTAGAGCCATCGCCCGACCCCAGTCACCGTACCATGCCATCATCGGGCGGCGGGAGATTGACCAAGCTCATGGCGGTCCGCACTCTGACTACCTCATCCTCAAGATCCCCGCGGAGAAGGGGGTCCTCACATGCGGGGCCAACGTACATATGGCCTATATGCGCGAGAAGGGGAGGGCCTCGACAAGCGGGAGTTCATCCTCGGTCGGTCCAGCAAGGGAGGTTATCAAGCGCGCAAAGGCGAACCCCTCCGACCTCGAGATACCCGAGGAAGAAGCGGAAAAGACCACCAAGCCATCGGATACCAAAGACATCCAATGGTGGAAGCGGACCCATCAAGGCGGCGAAGATAGGCGTGAATCTTGACCCGAAATAGGAAGGCGCACTCGTCGGTTCACGGAGGATATACGCGTGAGCATTTTGCGTGGAAACCCAGCGATATGCCGGGAGTACCTCGGAGCGGATCGAGCACGCCTACGTGTCAAGCGGCGGCCAAGCGTCGCGCCGAAAAATACGCCCGCTTTAATAAAGAAAAATCATTTACCATTAAAGCGAAGTAACTAGATTGCTAGGCTGGCGGCTTTATTCCGCGAAGTGTATCATCATTTGGATAGCTAATCCGGTCCTTGTAAGAAAAGAAGAATAAGGAATGGAGGATGTGCGTTGATTATACCGATCTCAATAGGGCTTGCCCTAAGACCCTTTCGGTCTTCCACGTATCGTCGGGTTATGCGACTCTCTTGCGGAGGGTTGCGAGCTACTTTCAGTTTCCTAGATTGCTATTAGGGCTATCATCAAATCGCCCTCGCGGTCGAACCCCGGGGAGAACTTCCTTCATCCTCTTTCGTTTGGCCCTCTTTGCTATACTACCATGTCGTTGGGGCTCCAGAACTTGGCGCCACCTACCGGAAGGGCTATCTGAGGGTTGCTTAGGGACCTTATCCCCGACCTCGCTCAGGCTTGCATACGACGGCGTCGTGGTGAAACCCGGGCGCTCTCACGGTTAACGATCTTGCAAAGGGTCTTACGCCAGAAAGCACGGTACCAATGGAAACTCAATCCGGGAGGAATGTGTTTTTGGCGTCCCCCTCGGTAACTTGCTTGGCAACATTGTTAGTAGGCATGGCATTCGAGCCAAACCGGAAGAAAATCGGCGCCATCATGCGGGATGAAACCGCCCCAAAGCGTCAAAGATGTCGGAAGTTATTTGGATGCATGGCGACCACGAGCCCGTTTCGTCGCCGCGGCTCGGCGAAAAAAATTGCCGTTCTTCAAACTCCTTATTTGCGGGGAGAAGCTTTGGTGGACCAACTAGGCTCAAGAGGGCCTTCAGCGGCTTCAAGGTTTCTCACCACACCTTCGGTGTTGGTGGCCCCCGGCCAGCGGAGAACCATCTTGCTCTACATCGCGGCGACCAATGGGTGGTTAGTACGCTTTGGTTGGCGGCCGGAAGAAGGGCACGTATACCACCCCATCAGCGGCGGTCTATTTCGTCGGCAGGTCACGAACGACTTCAAGCAAAGTACTTGCACATACGAAAGGCGCTCTATGGGATCCTCATCACGTCTCGTAAGTTGCGTCACTACTTCGACCTTCACCCCGATCACCGTGGTGTCGGACTACCGGTAGGCGGCGTCTGAAGAATAAAGATGCCAATGGTCATATATGCAAGTGGGCGTCGAGCTCGGCTGTTCACCATTGAATACAAGAATAGGAGTACCATCAAGTCGCAAGCATTGGCGATTTCGTTTGCGAGTGGACGGATCACGGAGACTCCCCTCGAAGACACACCCGGCCCGAACGGCTAGGGCGATGTACTTTTTGACGGTTATTTGAACATCGATGGGCGAGGCCGGCATCTACATCATATAAGCCCTCGGGGATACACTCCGGTATGTCCTCGGATCCACTTCCGGCATCTAACAACGCCCGCGGAGTATGAGGCTGCCCTTCATGGCCTTCGTATTGCTATTCGGCTTGGGATTCGCCCATTTGCAAGTATTTGGTGATTCAACATTGGTAATCAAGCAAGTCAACAAAGATTGGGATTGCAAGAGTGAGAAGATGGATGCATATGTGGCGGCTATAAGAAAGTTGGAAGGCAAGTTCTACAGGGCTCGGCTTTGATCATGTGGTTGGGGACTACAACCAAGCGCCGATGAATTTTCCAAGCTCGGCTCTTCTCGGGCAAAGATACCGGCCGGCGTCTTTGTACGAAGATACGTAAAACCAACCATCGGTGATCCTCGCCCGGCCCTCCACTCGAGACAGTGAGCACATCGTCGCCACCCTTTCCAATACCGTTGATGAAGGCGGCGAGTCACGATAATCAAATATCTGCGAGGAGGCTCTCGTGCGGAAGAGTGGACGGAACAAGAGCGACTCATCGGGCGAAGAAGAATTATGTCCTAGTCGATGGTTTCCTCATGCGGAAGAGTATCGGAGACCGGGTCCTATGAAGTGCATCTCCGGCCGGATGGTATGGTATATGAAATCCATGGTGGGATATCATGCTTCTCGAACCCTAGTCGGAAGCGTTCAGGAAAGCCCGGCGGCGGTTAACGCGTCTGGAAAGTGGATGTCAATTCTCGTTATGGCGCGACCGGCACATGTTCTCCAACTATCTGCGGCGGATGGCCTTTCGTCTTGGGGACTTGATGCTCCGGGCCTCAAAGCGGCCCCGGTGGCTTCAAGTGGATATATGGTCAAAGTTCTCCAAAGTGGATCGAGATGTTGGATGAGGTGGTCCATCGTTTCGGCATCCCCAACTCCATCATTACCGATCAGGCGGCACACATTTACGGGCGGTCATTTTTGGGATTATTGCGAGACAAAGGCATCCGGGTGAAATATGTGTGCATGCGCCCATCCTCGTGCTAGCGGGCGGCCGGCGAGCAAGCGGCATGATATTAGAAGCATTGCGGGCGACTCTTCGGCCAGATGGGAAATACCACGGTCGATGGCTTAAAGAGTTACCGCCGTTATCGGGGACTCGAACTCAACCTAGCCGCGATGCGGTGTTTCCCCATACTTCATGGTGTTTGGATCGAAGCGGTCCTCCCCGGCCGACATAGCCTTTCGCTCTCCTCGTGTCGAAATTATAATGAAGAAACTTCGGACGCTACTCGAGAAGATGAGCTTGTCGCGCTCGAGGAGACCCGCCTGAAATCTTTGCCGTGGAGCCGCTAAATACCTTGAGGGCGTTCGAAGATATTACAATCGTAATGTGCGTGGAAGAGCCTTTGCGGTTGGCGACCTGGTCCCTTCGGAGGAAGGAAAGAGCGTACACAAGCTGGGGATCTCATTGGGAAGGCCCTTTCAAAGTTAAAGAGGTTACCAGGCCGGGAGCATACCCGGTTGATGACCACTGGAAGATGTCGGCGTCCCCAACTCTGGAACATTGAGCACTGTGATGATTTTTCCGTAATCTCGGGGACTCGTAAGCCGGCTTGTATCGTTTCTTACTTTTTCTTGTCGCATATTAATAAAAGTTATTGGAGTATGTTGACATGGTTATATTTTCTTTTGACCCGACGTAATAATTTATCTCCATGCTCGACTACACTCTTAAGTCACTGGACCCCCTAGAGCCGTCTCTGTACTTGGTCGTTTCGCAGTATGTGTGACTGGTGTACTCCCCGCATAGACTGACGACTGGCAGATGACTCCTTACCGTAGTCGAACAGCCCAATAGCTTGCCTGAGCATCGCGTCTCCTTGCTGCGGCTATACCGGCGCGATAAGGCTAGGGCGGCGTCTACCATAAGTGACCCCCTTCGTCTTCGGTCTACACTTCATTGTCTACCATAATCGTATGCATGCTAAAACGATTGTGAGATAAAAACAAAGTATTAAGCTAATTACGCCACCCACATCCGGGCGTGGCTCGGCTAAAATCTCAAGTGTTTTTACTATTTTTTCACTAAGCTTGTTTCTTGCTACGCCAACGAAGCAAAGTATCATGCACAGGGACGCTTCACCCAGGACTTTACCTTTCAACGGCTCACAGGGTGGATTCATCTCATCAACAAGTGTTGTCGCCGCCTCGTGTCGGCCGCCTCGCCTGGGTTTAGCGCACCAGCCTCCGTCGTCCCGGGTGCGTAGCCTAAGCGGGCCCTTATTTGGCGCACATCGGGATGATGGGAGGCGCGCCACCCGCCCGAACATGTCGTGCCGTGTCGCGAGTGGCCTGGCGGGTGAACTCCATGAAGTTTGCCGGGCCGCCGCGCTGCGTTGCTCCATGTTGCGGGCGTCGGTCGGCGGCGCTCCCTCGGATTGCCCCGCCGCCGGCGTAGCCATGGATGGCGTCGAGGGCCCGGCCCGACACCTTGCGAGGAGACTTTGTGTGCGATTCCTCCATAAGAGCACATTCGGCCTCAGATCGCGAATCCGATAACTAGAAATTGCACGTCAACTGCCCAATATATCTGGTAAGATTAGCACAAATTGTTCAAATACTTTTTGAGCGGGTAATTATTCTCGACATAAGTGTATACCGTCACGATCGGCGGTGGTATTCGGGCTCCTCGCGCAGCTCAGCCGTCAGCTGGTTCGCCATCACGAGCTGCCGCTGCAGGGTTTCAATGGACGCTTCATGCTCTGCAGGTATCCACCGAAGCCAGCATTTTATTTGGCGGCGGACGCAATGCGGCGGCGGCGGCTCTAACAGCTGGCTTTATTGCTTAAGCGAGAAGGAAAGGAGGGCGGCGAGGCGGGAGCTAGGCGGGGAGGATTGGAGTGCGGAGGAAGGCAAGCGCGTTCGGTGCTTTACTTCAAGGCATAGGGACGGTGCGGCCCCCTCTCCGGACACCGGTTGTGCCGCCGCTCGCCACGCCCCTGTAGGATGCGCCAGCGCCGCCCGACCTCGCCCGGTTCGCCGCCGCTCGCCGACCTGCGCCCGGTTGCGCCGCCCAACTCGACGCCCCGCCAGTTCAACTTCCAACACCGCTCGCGGACACTGCTGGAAGTGCCACCGCCCTATGACCCCGCCAGTTTGCGCCGCCAGTGCCGGTGCTAAAATTTCCCTCAGGCGAGTCCGGAGAGTCACGGGAGGGGAGAAGGAGACTGGTCCGCGGGACTCGCGCGATGGCATCTCGGACTACGAGCCTCGCACGCCCTCGGGTAATGAGTTCCCGTGTGTTTGGTTGGGGGAGTGGGTCGAACCCGTTTTTAGGGTGTTTGGTTGGAGAGTGGCTGGAGATGGGTTCGACCCAGGAGCGAATATTCGCCCCAGATGCGGGTCGACCCCGTCCGTCGAATTCTGGGGATGGAAGCGAACCAGCGGGGTTCGAGGCTCCTCCGTCTCGTCCGTCTTCTTTCGTCTTCTCGTCGTGTTCAGGGCTCCTCCTCGCGCCGCCCGTCCCGACCCCCGCCCGCCCGTCCCGTGCCTAGGCCCATGGCGAGCTCTCTCTCCCACCCGGCCGCGGGGGCGATCTGGAGGCGAAGAAGGAGGGCGGCGAGCTGGATCCGCATGGATCGCGGCGGCGACTTGGGCGGTGCGGTAGCGAGCTCCGCCCTGCCCTGCCCCAGCCAAGGAGGACGGTCGCCGAGACATCGAGGATGGCCGCCTTGAGCAGCTCGCCTCCGCCGTCTGCCCGGCCCGGCCCGTCCCAGAACCCCAAGCGGCGGCGAATCGAAGAATCCCGTCGATGCGTACGAACGAAGAAGAAGAAAGTCCAAACATTCAATTTCGTTTCTCTTGCAGGGTTCCTGATATAAAAGTGCTAGAAAGAAGATTTTATGGATTAAGGCTTGAGTGATTTCTAGAAAGTCTAGGGTTCCTGATGCAAAATTCCATCACAATCCTGATTTCACGCTGTTAAATCCCACCTTTCCCATTCCTCCATCCAAACACAAAAACGGGTCAGAGCCAACCCAACCCAATCTTGCCAACCAAACATGAGAAAGGTTGGAGCCATCCCAAAAAATAAGGGTTGGAGCCAACCCAACCCATTGAACCTCCAACCAAACACACGGGAAGAGTCGCGGGCGTGGATGAGTGATGACGGTAGATGAGGATTGATCCCAGCAATTTTGACCCTCGGATGTTGGTGGGTGAACGAGAGAAGATGTTAGAGTATATCTGGACCATTTATTTGAAAAGTTGATTAGCTTTGGGGTATATTTTGTTGGGTGTATTTAGAAAGATTAGAAGAAATAATGACTATAGGGGACACTTTCTTTGTGTGGCTTTAGAAAGATTTTTGGTGCATTATACTTTTTGGTGCATTATATGTAGTAAAGATAAAGAATAGAGAAGAGATAAAGATATGGAAATAAATCTTTGTCAAAGTGTAGCAAGCAATCGGTCGAAGAAGCGGGGAACTTTTCTGCCGGTTGGCGAGGTTTTATTAAAGAGATTCAAGAAACTGCACAGCTAAATTATGTTACGTGTATTCATAGGATAAGTGTGCGTTCGTGTTGTGAGTGTACTGCGTTATGCGGTGTAATTTAAAAAAAAAATAGCCCCGTTCCTCGTTACTGTAATGGAGGTGCCCACGCTCTAGCAGCGCTGGGTGTGCGTGTGTTGATTTCCCGAGCCCTGCCTCTCGGTTTGTATTAAAAAAAATTGTTACCGTCGAGAGTGCAGTCGTTGAGTAATGGAATTAAAAAAAAATGACCCTCCTGACCGTCCCACCAATCGAATTCAAAACTCTAACCACTGCATGCCAACCCCACTTGTTTAGCACGCAGCCGTAGGCATGAAGCCGAAGCGTCACCAGGAAATCGAAATCCCCTGCCGCCCTCCTCCAACGGTTATATTTCGCACGAGCATCTCTGACACGTGGGCCCCAGCTCGCTTTCCGATCTCCAAAATAAAATGATAGTCCCCGAGGACCCAATGTCCCGATCCGAAACAACCCAAACTGCTAACCCAAAGAACTGAGCGAGGCAAATCGTCGAACAGATGGAAGCCATGGCCGCGGAACCGTCCTCCCCCGCGCCGGCTGCCGCCGTCAATCTCCCTGCTCCGCCGTACCACCACTGCCCAGCTCCAGCTGATGAGGTAGCAACACCGCCGCCGAAGCCGAAGCCGACGCAAACAACCGCGGGGCCGGGACTGAGGACCCCCTCTCCGTCGCCGTCGGTTCAGGTGTCCGGGTACTCTCTGCACGATCTGCTGCTGCTGTCCCCGCCACCCCGAGCTCTCGCCGCCACCGATCGAAGGCGCGTGGGGCCACCGGGACGAGCGTGGACGAGCCTGGAGATCGTTGCGGTGGTGGGGACGCCCACGCCGCCAAGGCGGAGGCGGCGCGGGGCCGCGGAGCAGTGCGTGGCGCCCCGCTCTGGCGTCCCCGAGGAACGCACGACGGGCGAGGCGGAGGCTGGAGAAGGACGTCGAGGCCGAGGATGAAGCCGCCAGGAGGGCCCGCAGGAGGAAGTCCACAAAGGCTACGCCGAAAGCTGCAGCGGCCGCGGACAAGGCAGCGGCGGTGCTGAACGAGGACGATACAACCACGGCTTTGGTCCCGGCTTGTCCTCTTGCTACCTGCGGTGAGCAATGATCTCTCGGCCCCTTCTATTCGTATACAGGATGGCTGTGGCTGTCCTGACACCTACTGTTCTAAATGTTCTCCTGCTGGTGATGATTATAGCCTATAAGATGATTTTTGCTAAGCGTTCCACTGATTTTTCCTATTTTGACACATAGGAACTGACTTCGTGGAACAATCTGAGTTGGAAGGTCTCTGGGAAAGGATCGTTGAGTTGGTGATGTGGAGGAACGTGGCTAAATCAGCACTCTGGTTCGGAGCTGGATCTATGTTCTTCTTCTCATGCTCATTTTCAAGAGACGTCACCTTCAGGCATGCGAATTTCGATATTCATTTACCTGAAAGTTACTGATTTACCTATGTTTCTTCGTTGTAATCTGGTACTTAGCTTTGGGTGATTATTTGCAGCCCAATCTCAGCTCTCTGTCACCTCGGCGTTATGATCTTAGGCTTAGCTTTCTTGAAGGATTCTGTTCCTCAGAGGTATGATAAAAATTCTTTTCTTTTTTTGAACCAGAGTTAATATGAGTTTGCAATTGGGCAGGCCACAGGTGGAGAATAAGAGAAGCTTCCAGTTGACTCAAGAAGACGTGCTTCGTGCTTCGCAAAGCCGTGCTCCCGATTGCAAACTCCATGATATCCATGGCCCAAGTGATCTTCTCTGGTGAACCCTCAATGACTCTCAAAGTAAGCCTCAAATTTTGTTCATGATCTGGCAGTACTGCAAAGAGACATTATTTTCCTTAATAATCTTAGGAGCCTGTGTTTGCTGGAATTTCAGGTACTGCCTGTACTTCTGTTCGGTGCTAAATATGGGGACCTTATCACAGTGTGGAGGCTTGTAGCTGCAGGTATAATCAGATGCATAAGGTACAAGCAGCAAGTCTTGGCATGACTGTTGTAATATAATAATGTTGTATTTGCTGCAAACTGCAGGGTTTTTCACCAGTTTTACAGTCCCAAAACTATATAGCTGTTATTCAAGTCAGATTCATAAAAGAGGTGTGATTCACTTGCCACTAGTGACACATTATTTGTTTTTTGTTCTCTCTAGCAATTCTTCTCAGCATAAGACTGAATACTCTTTTTTCTGTTACCTCAGTTGAGATTTTAAAAGAGATCAGGCTCTAGAAGCATGGAAGTCTTGCCCACGCAAAAAACTTGTTGCAGCTATGGTAGTGACAATGTGCTGGAACATGTTTAGTGTGAAGATACAGCGTCATGGCAGGTATCTCTAACTAATATGGCTGGCACGGTTGACATAATTTCTTCTGTTAATGTCATCAACTGATGCAGTTTGCATGAAACATATCCTTCATTATTTACATGTTGTTAAGTGATACAATATTCAACTGGGCAATTATTGAGTTATATCATGCAAAATATTAAAGTTTGCAACTTCGTAAGAAACTGATTCCTGCTTAATTCAGGTTAATGTGTGGGTATACAAATGCTGATGCTTAAAAGTTTTAAATAACATAATTTGTCTGTTTCAAAAGGCATTTGAGCTACCCTTTGATTATGTTGATGGCCTACTTAGACCAGCAGTGTCAATATGTATACAACATTACAACAGTCCACTTGTGGTTTGAAATGGAAATAGGGAACAAAGTGTCATTTCGGTATGTAGGAACCATATTACTGACTCACAAATCAATTGTAATAAGGACTGATGACAGTAGGCCCTTGCCACTTCACTAGAACAGTTTGCTCAACATATGCACTGTGATGCCAAATTCAGCAATCTACCATTTTTTTTTTGTGTCAGTGTGTCATTTCAGAGTTGAGCGACTGAAATGTTAATGATGTAGCACTGTTTATTGCGTAAACACTACTGAACTCGACAACATGTGCAACTAAAATATGTTTCAATTCTTTGTGATTCCTAAATAATGTATGGTTTGTTTTTTTTAGTATGGGAGCAGTTATTGTCATTCTATTTTCCTGCTCTCAAGGAAAAAAGAATCATGATGTAATATCAACAATTTAATGTATGCTTTAGTTTGTTCTCTTAATGATAAATTAACATGGACGTATATCATTTGTCCAGCCTTTGTTTCACTTGTAATACTGCGCTATAATCAGAAGTACCACAAGGCGAGCATAACGGCAGAAGTTGGAAGCTGCCGAGATGAGCAAGGGCAGACAATGGAGATGGATGACTAAAGTTTTCAGTACTATTCCTGTTTCCCAGAGTGCAGCCAGCAGTGCTACTATTTCTGTTCAATAATGTTCAGTTAGTTCCACGTCTAGTGGTCATACTGGCTAAGATGTATTTTCCGCACGTTGCATTGAGGGATCTTTTGTTGTGCCGACTTATAAGCACTCCGTGGAGAGGGGCCCATTGTATGCTGATAAATAAAATGTAAAAGTGCTAGTCGTGTGCATTATAAATTTTGAGTATCCCTCTGAACTTGTGGCTGAATTTTAAACCTAGAAAATATTGATTGGATGAAAAGGTTTGGAGTAGAACTTAAACTAATTTTCACTCCAATTCGCTTCAATACATGGGCTTCATTATGATTGATGTAGATACATGTGCATCAAAACAAGGCCTAAAATAGTTTAGAGTGGTGTGCGATATTTTAAACCTCATGAGTCTTCTTTTAGTTATACCATCTTTTATTGAATATTTGGGCTTCTATACAATCTCAAATAAAAAGGTTTAAATCTCTTTAAGCACTACAAATTTGGTAAACAGTGTCTCCATACGAGGTTGTGTGAAAAATTTAAAACATGAACAAAAACATATTTGGGCCTCTAAAAGTGTAAATGATCTCAAAATAGAGAAGGTTTCAACTAAAATGTTAGGTTTGCTTACGTGTGTTCATTGAGGTGAGTGTGTGCGTATTGTGAGCGTCTACGTTGTACTGTGTATTAAAAGAAACTAAAATATTATATATTGCAACTAAAAACAAATATTAGGGCGTCTGAATGATATCAAATAAAAATGTTGCAATCTACAAAATTTGGATTTTTGAAAAAAAAAATGTTGCCAACTACAAAATCTGGATGATAGAGCTATAACTTTGTTATAGACCATCTCAATATCCGGATGTTTAAAAAAATGACTTATAGATCTTTACAACATGAAAAGAACAAAAGTAAGATTTTTTTTTTTTGTGCGACTTTATTACCGAGTCTGCCCACCTCCATCCCGTGCCATCCCACCCGCGCCACCAGAAGGAAATGGCGACGTGCGGAAAGGAAAGGAAATCATAACATGCGGAAAGGAAACCCCGACATACGGAATGCCTTGCATGCACCAATTGTCCCATCAGCACTTTCTAAAAAAAAGAAACGATTTCATGCGTCACGGAGAAAAAAAGGAAAGTCATTCATGCATGCGACACCACGGACGGATAAGAAAGGAAACGGTGTCATGCGATTAGAGGAAAAACAAGGAAATAAATCCATGCATGGCAAATATAGAAAAAAAAGAATAAATTCTTCATCGTGCGCAACAATTAGGAAAGAGGAAATCACGCAGGAAAGAGGAACCATAACCTTTTAACCCAAACCTTTGCTCCCCAAGCTGTGCAAACTATTCAAGCAACTCCAACAGTCCCTTCTGATCATGCTGATCTGTACTACCAAAGCTGTTTACACGCACCTTGCTGCTCAACAAAACCATAGCCTACCTTCTCAGGGATCTAGGAGCATCACCAACGATGCAAATCACATTATGCAGAAGATCTGGAAATCCAAAACCATTCCTCGTCTTCTCAAAACCTTTGCTTGGAGGCTCATTAGACGTGCACCGGCTACTGGAGAAAGGGCAGGTAGGTTCTCAGATCATATCGATCAACATTGCACATACTGCGGTGCCATAGAAGATGATAACCACCTCTTCTTTCAATGCCAACTCCCAACTCATGTTTGGGCTTCAGCTAACCCTCCCCTCCAAAAACACAACATTACTCACTCCGAGGATGGAGTCCAGATTACCTTACCTTTATTGCTCTCTCGCAACCCTTCTGATTCTACCCTCTTCAAATTCTTATTTATTTTGTGGTACTTATGGAAGGCTCGAAATGATAATAGATTTCAGGGCAAAATTTGGACTTCATTCCAGGTACATAAGGCGGCTGAAGCGGACATGCAAACCTATCTCCAGATCAATGATGAACAAGGTACAACAGACAACCTCCACACACAAGGTAATAATCTTTCAATGACAGGTCCATCAAGTTCGATACGTTCCTGGAGCGCTCCCGGCTGCGGTACACGGTCCGCACTGCTACACAGACGCCTCCATGATACCCGCTGCACACCAAGCTTGCAGGCCTGCAGGTCTTGGAGTATTCTTCGTCGACCACCGACCGCAGCCGCCGACAAGCTTCTTTATTCAGGCTACTTTGCAAGACTCGGACTTGGTCTTCACTGCTGAAGCCGCCTCTGTCCTCTTCACGTGAATGGGAATCGACGGGGTCAACTACTTCACCGACAATCCATAGCTAGCCAACTTCATCAACTCGGAGGACCGATCGAGCCCACTAGAATGGAGAGCATGTTGGTGTTTCTTATCGTAAGCAGAATGGTCTGCAAAGCGCCGCGGAAATACTTGTTGTAGTACTTCACCCGGAAGTATTCAGGGAATCGATTTTCCATAGGGAACGGGCGTTAAGTCGGCTCTAGCTAGCTACCGAGAGGAAGATGAAAAGGTGAAATTGGGTAGTGAGGTTCTACTTCAGCTAATTACTCTAAGTCAAATTACTTTTCTTCTCTACAAGTTTTCCTCGACCACCGGCCTCCTGCCTGGTCTGCGAGGCGATTCGGTCTCCGGACTACCGCACAAACGAACGTGGAGGAGTGCTCGGGGACGAAACGGGGCTGTCACCACACATTAAACACCTCACTACCGTAGAATGCTTGGTAAACGAAGGCGACTTATAACTTAGACACCATGTCTACGCTACTTATCGCTTACTCTAGCGTTGGCCAGGAACATCCGTCTTCATCAGGAGTCCTCTACTAGTATACCTGAGCAAAACTAGCCCGGCCCAACCCGGCCCGACCCCAATGGGTTTTGGCCCGCCCACGAACCTTACTGGACAGGGCCTGGGCAGAGATTTGGAAGCCGAAAAATTTTTCTTGGCCTGAACCTGGCCCAAAATACATTTTTAGCTATTCTGTAGTGTAAAACATGCGAGCAGCCCGCCCAAGCCCGACCCGAAAAAGCTAGGCCCGGCTTGCCTAGTGGGGCGTCATGGGCAGGATTTTTTCGGCCCGAAATAACTGAGTTTTTTTTTGGCCCGGCCCGAACCCAACCCGGCCCGAAAAATGCTCAGGTATATCTACTGGAGTATCTACCTCAATGGCAGACGACAAACGAGTAGACATATAAAGAGTATTATAACTTGAAACTCAAAGATAATTACTGGAAGTAAAACACGAATCTCTTACTACAAATAGTAGGACGATCCGTAGGGGTACAAAGCGTGGAGACGAGGGCCGCAGTTCGAACTCCGTCTGCCCCGAGGTAGAGGGGTCGCTACTCCTCTTTCTCCACACTTCCTTCCTCTCTCACTCCCTTTCTACTACTAACAAAACTCTTCTCCTCTCACTCTCTTGTGTATTCTGAAGTGTATGGAAAGATGAATGAACAAGTGAATGAATGAATGATGGAATGAATGATTCCTTCAGAGAGGGGGAGTACCCCCTATTTATACTAAAGTCATGGCCGGGTTCGAGGAAAATTTAGGCGGGAAACCAAATTGCCCCGCATGCAACCGCCGCTGGAACATCGGGGTGAACCGCCAAAGAAAGGGCGGGAGATTTCGCTATTTTACGGGGGCAGCCGCCGCAGTGAGCCGGCCGGCCCATGGGCCTCGGTTCTCGGCCTCGGCCTTCTTCTGTCGCGTGTCTGAGCTTCGGTAGAGTGGGCCTACGATGGTGCACTGCACTGAATCGGCGTTAGTTTGACTTGTTTTTCCTCTCCTTGTCTTTTGGCGTCTTTCGGAATGAGCTTTCTTCATTTCTTGCATATTTCACTTATCTCCACCATAGTTCCTACAAAACATATTTTCTTGCAATACATGTGGAACTAGGTTAGTAATAAATGTTTATTTGTTGCATTCCTTAAGGTTTTATGTGTAGGTTGGCGGTATAAAATGGTTAATAATGACCGCCAACAAAGCAAAACCTAGAACGAATGATTTCTTCTATGCTACAGGCCTCAGATTCTTCTTTGCGCAGGATAACAAGAGAAAGCAACATGATGGCCGACTCGTTAGCAAAACAGGCGTTAGCTTCCGTACATACCGGCGATGTAATGTTCTCTGGTGTTTGTGCTAATCCAACACATGTTCAAGCGTGTCCGCTTCTGGATACGCTATGTTTTGTAACCATTAACTCTGTAATGGTCCTAGCAGCGTCCTGCTGCTAATCAATGAAATCACGTTTCCTTGTCAAAAAAAAAAAAATCTAATTTCCCATCCTGTCACCGTGTCCACACCCTCCCAGTCTCGCTCTCTGTATTTGCACGCTCTCGGCTCCCTTGTGTTTCTGGACGAGAGATTGTCACCCTCCTCGCCTTCGTGCGACGCCACGCCGCCGCCGACCTGCTCTGTCGTCCTCGTCGTCGTGCTATGCCGATTGCCTTCGTCCTTGTTGTCGTGCGACACCACGCCATCGACCTTTTCCGTCGTCCTCGCGGTCGTGCGACGCCACGCCACCGTCCTTGCCCTCGTGCGATGTCGCGCCATCATTCTCGCCGGGGCTGCACTGGTGCTGGGTATTGGAAGATCGACGACGCAGGGGATTGTTCCTCTCCGTTGTTCCTCTTGTTCGGTCGGATCTCCCGTTCCTCCGCCCACAGCCGACGACAAGGAAGCCACCCAGGCTGCCTGCTTGTGAACTTGACTGGAGGGGAGATCGGCGACCACATGGTATGAAGTTGGGCGGACCACCGTCGCTGGGGTGGCCACCGGAAAGACGTATGTCGTGTCCCCTTGAAGCAGGACGATTTCGATCACGCGAAGTGAAGCCGGGCAGGGCTGCCGACGTCGTTGAAGCACCGCGTCCGAGGCACCAGTACATAGTGTCATGCACCTTGTGCGCCAGGGCTGGTTCCAAGCCGTCTTTAATTGCTGATTAAAACTGATTTAGGCTCCTACTTTTTCCCCATTACAAACTATTCTTGGTCCAACTTGATGGAATGGGCTCATTAGTTTTGGCTGTCAAAATCCGTTTGCTTTGTTCTTCCTTGTGTGCCATGATGAGAACATATCGTAGCATCTTTCATTTGTTCTTTGCAAGCACCTTCTACAGTGAGAAGTCAATAACATAAAAGCCACCAATTTAATTTATGTAGTAGCTATGAGAACATAAATTGCGTGATTACGAGTGCACGAATTGGATAATTTAGTGCTGCATATCTTCAGAAAATATGCACAGCCGATAGCTGCACGGTATCTTCAGAAAAATATATAGAGGTAATACTGAGTTTTTTTTTAATAATGTTCGGCTAATGCAATCTCAACCAAATTGGGATATTATTTTATTACTGACCTTGATGTTTCATTTAAGAGAAGGATAGTGACTTTATATTTGCTAATAACCTGATTTTTTAAAAATGATAGGTATTTCTAGATGATTGATTAAATTCCAATCTCCAAGCATACTAATTAAGATAGATGTCCATGTTTGATCTACTTATGTATTTTGTGCTGATAATAGGATCATTGCATCCGGAAATCATATAATGCTAGCACAAGTTGTTCAAGGCTGGTCACGGCAAGTCATCTGCGTCGACCATTGGTAAGGCTACATACAGTCCAGGTCTGACAAGAAGGCAGTCGGGGAGGGCGCCGGAGAGGATGTCAATGGGAGGCATCACGGGAGGAGGCGCCGGGGCCGAACGAGGAGGCGGCAGCGGCAGCGGTGACGGGAGGGAAGGAGCTGGGCTGTCGGAGGCGCGGAGGGCCAGAGCTGCGACGCCGTGAAAAAGCTGAGACCGTTGGATAGGTGCGCAGCGGGTGACCGTCGACGCCGGCGCCGCGCGCGTCGTCCGTCGCGTGCCCCCGGCGGCAGCTGCGCGTGGATCAGCCAACCTTCGGGAGGGAAGGAGCCGGGCCATCGACGCCAGGGCCGCACGCTTGAGACGAGGCAGCAGACATAGGGGAGAAGGGTAAGGTGGAGAGAAATGGAGAAAAAGCATGTCCACAATGGCCGGGGCTGGGAGAGGAGCGGACCGGGACCAAAATACTTTTTGTTTGTTTCTTTTTTTTTACACACATATATATTACTTATGTATAATAAAGCTATATATATGTTTACCAACATTTAAGTTCATTCATGTACAGATACATCGTAATAAGTTGGATTTGACTAAATAAGCTAAATAATTACTTGTTGTTCTTCTAATTATAATAAAACGATACAATAGTATTACTCATGATAAATCTTGCCACAGACACTCAAGTGTATTACTTATTCTGCAATACATGTTGCGAGTAGAATAGTCATAAACCCGCAAGTATTTGTATGGTGAGATAACATACTTTGCTTTAAGGTTTTATGAGATTTTTCAATACACACAATATTGCCCATATCATAAGCACTAATGTATGCATACACTGTCATGTGTATAAGATGGTATGAAGATGCGTCATAACTTAGTCGTGGATTTATTGGCGTACAAAATAAATGGATATCGAAGATTTCTTCCAGCTGGTATAAAACATTATCTTAGGCAAATTACAGAAAAGTACATATAATAGAGTTTATGACTCTACGATATCCGATATCCATGACTGTATTACTTTCATAAAACTTTGGTTTAAATGACACTCTAATATCATTATTTAATTTTGCAGTATCGTTATTTTATCATCTGATCCATGTGTTTTTTTATCTATGAAAAAAATCACGGGCTATAGAATTTAAGCGGGAGGTTAGCCAAAATGCTATTAGTAGCGCTATTTGGCGTTACGACAGTGTTTTTAGCGCTATTAGCGCACTATTTCGGCATTTGTAGCACGCTATTTTATTCATGGGTTTTATATAAAATTTTGTTATCTCAGAAGCAACGCTTGCACGCGATACTAGTTAACTTAAAACAAAGACTTGAGCCTCTAAAGATGCCAAATAAAAAAATGTCAACTAAAAATGGTAGATCACATCGAGCTTATAATTTTGATTTTTTTTTAGAAAAAGGATCTTTCGTAAATGGAATGAGTTAGTGGCTAAATTGCTTGTCTTGCAGCCAGATGTACGCTGGACTCGATCCAAAATGGTTTCTTAAAAAAAAAAAAAAAAAAAAAAAAACCCTTAAGAGATGTGCCGATTAACAAATATTTACAGTATCGACAAAACTGTTAGTTGGAAGTTGGAACATGGAAATAGATCAACCAGCACTAAAGAACATACAGTACACAGGTTCAGTGAGAGTAACAATCAAGCTCTGCGCTTGCTAAGACGCCAAGAGTTGGGCTCGTGGTATCTATCATACAGAGGTTCGATCCTCTCCTGCCTTTTCCTCTTGCTCATCTTGGTGGGGTCAGCACCCTTGTAAAACCTTGGCGCCAGCCCAACAAGCCATTTTGGATCGATCACGGTCACCTCCCTCATGTACTCCTTTGTCGTCATCACAAGCTCATGATAAATAACCCAGTCTGGCTGGCGCTGGAACAATGCGCTGCTAGGGTGGATGTACACTGGCTGGTTTTCGACCAAGGTTCTATATCCTTCCTGGGGATCCTTCCTGGCGGCGTGGAAAAAGAAGCCTGCAGTGATGGCTTTCCTTATCTTTGTGAAGTTTTTCCCAGCGGAGACAACATCAAGTTTATATCTGCAGAGACAAGAGTGACATAAGTTAGGAAATAGATAGACCTCAAAGAAAGGGTTGTTTAGTCAATGAAGCATAGATCTAGCAGTGAAAATAGCCATGGGAACAGGCTGAATTTAGAAGAAAAAAAGGACGTGATGTACAGGCATAGCCAGGGTCCAAACACAGAAGGACACATAATAGTCCAGAACGGTCTCAGTGCTAAACCAGGTACAAAGGCCTCAAAGAAAAGGTTGTCTAATCAATGAAGCATAGATCTCCGTGAAAACAGCCATGAGAACAATGATAACAAGCTAACTATAGAAGAGAAAACAACAGAAGGTACAGACACCAAGGGCACATGATAGTGCAATCTCAATGCTAAACCAGGTCGTAATTTTCAGTTACTTGACTCTACAAAGGGCCCTATTTGGATCCATGCCATATCAAAAAAGTTTACATGCAATTCGATAACTTTCATTTAGCAATTAGATAAATAATTATAAAGTTTGCCTCCATAATTACTTAATAACATAATACGTCCTAAATTCAACAATTAAGTTCCATTTTTTTCATAAATTACAATACAAGTAGTATAAACACTAATTCAATAGTTCAAAAATATGCATAAACAAATCTTACAAAACTACTTTGTCTGGCTTATGCTTTACAACACTAACAAGCGCATCACACTCTACTGGACTAGTTTGTTGTTGGAATCCACTCCGTATCGTAAATTCTTATGATACTAGGAAGTATATTATCTATAGTTAATTTCTAAAGGTATTAGGGGTTTGGACTGCAATCCTATCCTATTCTATCCTATACTCCTATAAAGCTAAACCCTATACCCCACTTGAGATTTCTCTCAAAATGCAAACTATCCACATCAACAATCGACTAGAATTTGCAATTATAGCCAACTAGCCCTGTTTTTTTTTTAAAAAAACGTTTTTAAACGTCGTTTAATCTTGATTAAACGCCTAGCGTTATGTTTAATCACAGTGTCGTTTAATCACAACACACATTTAATCTACGTTTAATCACAAAAACTCTAAACCATAGGCAAGCGTTCACCTAGCGTCTAGTGTTTTATAAAACATGGCCAACTAGCACATGCAATTATGATAGTTTCGGTTCAAACCTTTCACCAAAATTAATTTAAGATAGTTCATTCACATAACTATAAATATAAACAGTCTCATTTCTTTTTAAATTATCTGGAATCCCCATAGCAACGCTGGGGTATTGACCTTAGTATGTGAGGATAAAAAAGAAAAATAAACGATGAAGTATAGTATCTATAGCTAATAACTTATCGAGATAAATTATTGGCAAGTGAAAACTAAAACAGATGAGGACATCTCACAGGAGAAAACAAAGAGAGGGGGAAGGTTGGAAAATAAGGTGACATCTCACAGGACACAACAAAGAGGGGATTTAATATTGGGAAAAAAAACTCATATCTAAGGAGGAATCAAACTACATCCCTCTTAGTTAGGAATGAAGGAGCATACCACTAGACCAACATAACAGTTTATTAATTATTGTTTGTAAATTTATATTTTTTCAACTGTGATAGGCAAGGGTCATATAAGCCATGAGCTTGTCCACAGGGTCTGCTGTGGATCCTAGGTGCTATCATCCGTAGGTACAATGGTTCTGCCTTATTTGATGAAAAATACTGAATGCAGGAAAATTTTCATCTGAACCAATACAGAAGAAAAATGCTACAGAACATTTAAACAGGAAAATTTTGAAATGATCTTATCAAATGTAAACATCCAGTAGAGCTGTGGATTGTGCAGGAAAACAGGCTGCCAAGAGCATCATAAAGGTATTGAATATATATGCAAGAGCACAAGGAAACATAAGAGCTGAAAGGTGAATAACTAATGCAAATGCTGCATGTTTCTAATTCAAACAGCTAAAAATAACAGTTACCTGTCCATGATAGTGAGAAGTTGTTTCCTCACATCCTGGGCTCTCCTCAATGATCTTGATTGAACAAAGTTCTCAAAACACCATGGCCCTGAAAAGTTCTTTGCCTTCCAGGCCTCATATACAGCAAGTAGAGTAAGATGGTCTCCCTCTGGCTGAAAAAAACTTAGCCCTCTTTTGATCAGCTTGAGCCTGTTTTTCTCGTGGTCTGTAGAATATATTCCCTGTTTGAATCATAGCTATGATAGTCAGTATCTCATCACTGCATCCAAAGTCAACACTGGCTAGTAGCATCTTTGAAAGTGGTGGATCCAATGGAAATTCTGCCATTTTCTCCCCAGTTTGGTTAGAAGGCCCTCTTCATCAAGAGCACCAAGGCTGTACAACTGTTCCATGGCAGAAATCAATGCTTGAGGTGCTGGGGGGTCCATAAAATCAAAGGATAACAGGTCATTTATTCCCATCGCCTTCATATTAAGAACTGTAGATCCCAAGTTGATCCTCTGTATTTCTGGAATCGTTGTGGGGGACATCTCATTCCGGTAGGCACTTTCAGTGTATAGACGATAACACTTGCCAGGTCCAGTACGCCCTGCGCGCCCCTGCTCTTTTGTTTTGCGGACGCTTGTGATATTGGAGTGATGACCAATGAATCAAGCCCTTGTTTTGAATTGTATACATTGATTTTGGCGAAACCAGGATCCACAACATAGTATATACCGTCAATTGTCAAAGAAGCTTCAGCAATATTGGTTGCCACTACAACTTTCCTCTTACCAGGTGGAGCTGGGTCAAAGATCTTTGATTGCATCTCACTAGGAAGGGCACTATATACAGGCAAGATTATGAGCTCAGGAACATCCTTGCCTAGCCCCTTCATCCTCTCATAAAGACATTGGCAGGCATGATCAATTTCCTCCTGCCCTGTCAGGAAAAAGAAGGACGTCTCCTTCTGGCTCTGTCAAGTGAATCTGCAGCACAGTAATCAACGCTGCATCCAAGTAATCACTTTCAGGTTGTTTAGTGTACAGTATCTCTACTGGGAATGTTCTTCCAGGAATTGTGAAGATGTTACAGTTAAAGAAATATCCTGAGAACTTCTCAGCATCAAGGGTGGCAGAAGTAACAATAAGCCTCATATCAGATCTCCGCTTAATAAGTTGTTTCAGCAAACCAAAGAGCACATCAGTGTGGATGGTCCTTTCATGGGCTTCATCAAGCATGATAACAGAATACTGGGAAAGGTTCTCATCAACAAGAATTTCACGCAGAAGCATACCATCAGTCATGTATTTAATCACCGTTTCGGACCTGTACAATCCTCAAAACGGATAGCATAACCTACTTCCTCTCCCAGCCGGCAACCAAACTCTTCTGCCACTCTCTTTGCAACAGACATTGCAGCAACCCTACGAGGCTGAGTACACCCGATTTTACCCCGAGTGGTATAACCTGCCTCAGCCAAATATTGTGTCACCTGTGTCGTCTTCCCGGAACCGGTCTCTCCAATAACAACCAAAACTTGATTGTCATGTACAGCTTGTATAAGCTCTTTCTTCAACTTGTAAATAGGAAGAGACTGCCTCTGCTCTTGTATTGAAAGCTTTGACCTTTGACCAAAAGTTAAAGCTTTTCCATAGGCCTCCTTCTTCCATTCAGGCATGTCATAAGCTGAAAGGCCAACACCTCGCAGCTCCTGTGCAAGGTGCCGCTCACCTGTATCAGGCATTGGGTCTTCCCACGGTCGATTCAGATCCTTGGGGATTGAATCTAACATGGCTCTCTGCTCCTGTTCTCGAACCTCACGACGCTCCTTTATAAGAGCAGTCTGTAGGGCTGCTGCTCGGCTCATTGAGCCCTCAGGATTCTTAAAGATCTTTACAGGTGACATGTCAATTGAAAACCTGCTCTGCCCCTGCAAGAATGCTGGTTCATCCTCATTTAGCTCAATTTCAAGTTCTTCCTCTGCACCTTCCTCCTGGTACATCATACCATCTCCATCCTCGTCAAACATTGGATAATCCGTCACATCCAGCACGCCTGAGGCAATAAGCTGTTTTGCTTCCCATCTCTCTGGTGAGCTCATTCGCTTGAGTGGTCGTCTTGACGTTGGGGCTGCCTCATCCTCCTCTGTGATCACAATACCTGACAAACCCAACCTCTTGCCAGACCCCAAGCCACTGCCACTGCCACTGCCACCTGATGGGTTCACCCTTGGTGCATCTTCCCCGCCACGCTGCATCGGCAGGAGGTCTTTCCCAGTATCCTGATCCACATCGCGCATCGACAAACTCAACTTCTGTCCCTTCACCGAAACTACCTTCACATACACCTCCTGGTCACGCTTCACCACCTCCTTTGCATTGGCCACCCGCCTGCTTGCCATCTGTGATACGTGAACAAGTCCCTCACGGCCACCGCGGATATCCTCAAGTCTGACAAAGCATCCAGTGTCCATCACCCGGGTAACCCTCCCTCGGTACACCTGGTACAGCTCTGGCTCCCCGCTGGGATTTGAAGCAGCAACCTCCCTTCCCCTTCCCCCATCACCCCTCTCCTCTCCCTCATCATCTGCATACCTCCTGCTCCTCCCCCAGTCCCTATCTCTGTTCCTACCAGCATCTCTGTCCCTTCCTCTATCTCTATCCTGATGCCGGTCCCCATCACGATCTCGGCCACGGTCCCGATCCCTATCACGGCCATACTCACGGTCATGCCCTCGATCCCTGTCATGGCCACCGCGGTCACGGTCGTGGTCACGGCTGCCGCGGTCTCGGTCATGGTCACGGATGCCGCGGTCTCGGTCGTGGTCACGGCCGCCGCGGCCGTAGTCCCGGTCTCGGCCTCTCCCATCCGAGCGGCGGTCACGGTCGTCCCTCGCCGGAGCAGGAGCAGCCGCATTGGCATCCCGCTCGAGCTCGAGGCGGAGGTTGCGAGCGTGGTCGGGGTCGTCGGGGCGGGCGAGCCCGGGAACTTGGCCGCCTCCGCGCCAGCGGGGCCCGCGGCTACGGCAGCAGAGCTAGGGTTGGAGGCGGTCGGCGGGAGGATGGCGTGGATGATGGTGAGGAGCGTACGGACGAAGTAGTCGGGGAAGTCAGCGCCCTTCTCCTTGAGCCGGGCGTCGAACTCGGAGACGGTTGTGGAGTCGCGGCCGAGCTCTGTGATGAACTCGGCCAGCACCTTGTCGCCGACGCCGATGTGGGTCTCGAGCTCAGAGCAAACTTTAGAGACCAGGGAAAGGTACTCCAGCTTCCTAAGCCCGTCATCGCCGGGACCAGACTCCGCCGCCGCCGGCGCCATGGCTGAGGGTGGTGGGCTAGGGTTTCGTCCGCGATTCGAATTGATTCGGGTTGCGTTGGCCGGTTGGGTGGGAACTGTGGTGCTGCCGTGCTGTCGTTGGCGTCCCCGCTCCCGCACCGCACCGGGCTCCCTATACTTTTTCTTTTCTTTTCTTTTTCTGCAGTATCTTGTTTACAGAGCAACTCCAACCAGTTTGACATTCTCAAATTTGGTCAAAAAACTCTAAAAACTCTCTCTAATAATTTGGCATTTGGAGTTGGCAAATTAGTGAACATTGGCAAATCTGGCCTGGTGCGCTCAAAATGCGCGCTCTACGACGTTTGGCATTTGCGGCGCATCCGTGCGTATTAAAAAGAGGTGAAAGGACATAAACATAATTTTGTTTTTGGCTTAGGGTTAAATGGACGTAAGTTTTCAAGAGTTGGAAGGACATAAACATAATTTTATTTCTCTTTCGGGGTTTCGATATAAGTTAGATGACAAAGTGAATTATTCCAAATTGTTGGAGATAATCTTTTTTTAATTTGACATTTGGATTTGGGAGTTGGTAAATAAGGACAATTGTCAAGCGAGAAATGAGGAACTGTTGGAGTTCCTCTTATATGCGTCTTGTCCGGACGCTGCCCGCAGCCTAGCGTCGACCCATCAGGAAAAACAAATCCTCAATGCTCCGCTTCTCTCTCTCTTTGTCTTGGAAAATATCGGTTATGTCTTCTTCCCAAAGGATCTCGTTCCGCCACATCACCGTTCTCGCGCCCGAGCGGTCCCCGACACCGTGGTCCACGCCGGCGGCGTCATCCACGGCATCGACCACGCTCCATCCGGGGAAGCCTTCAATCGCCGTCGTAGCCTCGCGTCCATCTCCCGCCACGCTCCCCACCGGCGCCCCCGAGGTGGACTTGACCCACACCGCCTCCTCACGGTCCGGCACCATCCCCGGTCTGGCGCCCTTTGGGATGCACCGCCGGGGGCTCCCAGCGTGGGGCGCGATGGCGCCACGATCGTCGTCGCGCCGCTCGGCTCGGTCCCGAGCTCGGTCCGTGGGCTGTGGAAACGGAGGTTTGGATCATAATCCGAGCAGCAAATCTGATCTCGGGGAGCTAAAATCTAAGGCACGGGAATGATTTGTCATCGAGGCAGGTTTGCCTCAAGTCAAATCAAGCAAGTCCTAAATACAAATAAGGGTAAAGTACATTTTCAACCTTCAATTTGTACTAGAGTTTGATTTTCATCTTTCCTATCCGTGCATTGAAAGAAATCTTCGTTCCATCTCTTGCGACAGACGCGTTGTCGGGTTCGTGCTTGTCGGGTCCAAAATTTCATGCGAGCCCGATACCCGCTTTACGCCTTGGATGCCAATCCGGACAGTTCCTCATTCCGCGCCCGGGTCACTTTCGGTGTTTCGGAGAGCTCTTGCCTTTTTTTTGGAAGGGGCGACCGGCGATTTCTCCGCTCCTCTTTAGTACTCTCCTCTCCGTCCAAGCCCTCCTGAGGTCCTCTTTTGTCGACTTGGAGATAGGTTGTTGCCAAGGTAGTTAGGCACCTCGGTTCGCGCTCCCTCTCCCTTTGATTTGTGCTATTTTTTGTGATTATCTCTTCTAGATCCGGATGTCCGTGGTTCGATTTATGGTGTGCATGCATATGTTGTTCGATTCCATAGATTGCATGTCTTGATTCAGTGTGCTTGCTTTTGTTTCCCATGGATGGATCTGTTGTGGTCGTTGAGGATTTTTTGCGTGCGACTCTGTTGGGCGTGCTTCTCCGTGCTCGGATCTAACGCTGCTATTTTTAGCAGCGGTTTGTGTGGATGAGGCCGCGGATGCCACAAATGGAGCCGCCATGCATTTTATTACGCCCTTGTATTGTGCCTTTTATTCTATTTTTAGAGCTTTCTGTAGATCTCTTGTTTACGTGTGGTGGGGTGTAGGATGTCCTTCGTTTTTAGTGTCTGGATCTGTCGCTCATCACCGGCCCAAAGTGCTATTAGGAACCCTGCCTCGATTTGCAGCTTCCAGCAGGATGAGATGCAGATTAGGATGGAACGACATGCCATGTTTCAGATTGTAATTTAATAGCTTTTGTAGCTTGTCATTTTAAACACTAGGAAAGTAATAATAAATAGATGGGTGGAGATTTGTCTAAATCATGTGATCAGATCTGAAATAGTAGTTTTCAAAGACAACTTGTAGAGCTACTTCAGTTTCCGTATTGCATCATTTTGTTAGCATTTTCTTCAGTCTTCACCTGAATCTCCTTGTCTCAGCTCAAACGTTCAGGCACACTAGCTCGGTTCAATATTCAGGTTTGCAATGTAGACCTATTCATAGGTCTAGACAAATGTGAACATATTTTTTTTTCTGCAATGTCCTTTCATGATACGGTGGTCTTTTGACCAATCATTGTACACATCTTTTTAATGTTTGTTTATTCCATGACTAATGGTCTACTATGGTTAGTTTAACTTTAAATCTTTCTAGCTTCAGTTGCATAATATGCATCGCCGATGGATACCAGTAGCAAATAAATGGTCACCGTTCTGTAGCAGTTTAAAGGGTCCATTTTAGTGTTCTCTTTTCTGGCAGTTCAGTGCAACAACTTACTTGTGTTCCATCTTATTCTATCACTTTCATTAGTATAGTGCTTCAATCAAGCAATTAGTACTATTTCTGTTTCTTTGAACATCAATTTATTCTATCTGTTTGATGTGTTGTCATGGTCTTCTTCTCACGATGATTACTTTGCTGGTTCAAAAAGCTTAGTTAATTCACTGTTTTTTCTTGCTCTGAACTGTGGTCAGACTAGAGTAGTTCTCCGCTGAACAACAGAGAGTCCAGAACTTGCAATTGTGCTATTTTGGTTAGTTTATCTAGAATGTATCGAGTTTTGTGATGGAGCCCGGAGATCTAAGAGAGTAGAAATGTGAGGGGGTCTGCCCGATGATTCCACGGTTGGCATTATGCGGGCGAGGACAAAGAGCTAATTGAAGGGGGTAGAAGTCTGTCAGTCATTTGTGTGACCTGCACAAGACATATACTGTAGTGGTGCTCTCCCACTATGTGTTTTTGCAATATTGAGTAGATTGAGTTTCAGGCAGTCTTTCAAACTGTAGACTATGGGATGCTGAAAGAACTTTGTTAGTGCGCAGTTGTTGGATATAATTGTTCTCCGATGAAAATCTGTTTGCCATACATACATGTTAGAATCCATGTTGAATGGTCAGTATTGTTTCCTCGCTATGTGTTTGTGATCTAACTTTTCCTTTTCCAGGTCTCCATGAGGTGCTGATACTAGCAGCCAAGCACCAACGTGTTGTCACACCCATCAACGAGCACAGAGGTTTAGTTCTTATACATATATTTTGAACTAGTAAGTATCATCTACATTGATTAGTTGGTGTTCTAGGGTCAGGTACAAGTCAAACCAGAGTAACACTAATAATTGGTAAACTTCTTGTGTCATTCAATTTGTCTGGTGAATTTATTTGAACTTGTTCTGCCATCTGCCTGATGAAATTACTGCTGTTTTTAAAGTTGATGAAATGCTTAGAACTGATAGATTACAAAAAGAAAAGGGATGTTACAGTCGCATAATTGCAATCTGTTGTTATGTAAATTGCAAGTATCTTTCACTGCAATTGTAGTTTCGAGTATATGCAATATGGTGGTGTTGGACCATTTCCCTTGTCGTTTTGTCATTTTTTTGCTAGATGATCTAAGTGGTTGCTTGTTTTGCATTTCCTGTAGTAACAGCAAGGGGAATTCGATGGCATGCCTTGCCAAGTATTGGACTCCAAGAATAAATTGCCTTTCATTCTGAATATGATGTCTCATGCTTGGCTCATCACGTTAGTTACTTTCTATCATGTTTGCTCATTTTCATTATTCCTAGCTTTCCATACATAGCCTTAGATTGAAGTTTTGTCATGGTCTTGTGTGCGTTGTGAAGGAAGTGTTGATTGTATGGGAGACCATGACCAAATTGTTGTCGCGATGGAGAAGGCGTTTGCAGTTCGAGGTAGAGGATTTCTTCACACACACGCACTTTGGAAATCAGAAAACCCATCTTTTCCTTCTCAAGCGTATGGTTGGTCGTCGCCCGTGCTAAGTATAGTAACACCGACCGATATTTGTCTTTCTTTTGTAGTTGTATCCCGGTTTGTCATTCTATTTTTTAATACTAATAAACAAGCCATCCTTGCTAGATTTCTCTCGTGTTTTGCATGTCTGCTTCATTTCCTAGGATATTTTGTGTTTTTCCATGGTCAATTTTTAGCAAAAGACTTCTAATATGTTTTTGTGTGTCTCATATGACTTTTTCCCCGCCACTAATGCATCATCTCTGTCTTATTTAAAGAATGCAAAACAAATCAATGATTTTATCATTTTTATGCTTTGAAATATGGTCTCTAATAACTTTGAGTGTCCTACTTGCGGGGAGTTCTCAAGCCCAAGTTATTCTTGCCCGAAGAAAATCAATGGCTCCACCAAAGGTATTTTGTTCATACTACTCTTGACTAGGATTTTACTTGATATATGGTTCTTCAAATTTCTAAAATTACTAAATAAATAGGCGTCTTCAACGATATTTATCAAGTGAAATGTAGGCTAAGTCGTAGAGTGCATAAAATTTTTAGGTTAGTGAAATTTTACTTACGCATGGCTGGATGAGATGTGTGGGTCTTGTGGATTCAATGCTAGGTTGTAAAATCATTTATAACTATTGTTCATTACCATGCCATCTTATGTCTATCATTCCGCATGAAACAAGAGCCTCATATTCCGATTGAATAACTAATTTTACTTACGTATTTTCCTCCAACAACCTGTTTAGCATTCACATTTTGAATCCTCGAACTCAAATAAAGGTTTTATTTCCAAGTCTACACTCTAGTGCCCAATCAATTGTAGTCTTTTAAGAGTCAAATGTGGCGGGCCCCGTTTTGTTGTTGTTCTATTTAGCACCATGATGCGGCACATTTGATTCCATATAGAAGTATCCATCTCTTTATTGCACATTCATAAGTAGTAAATTACATATTTTAATTTTACGCAATTATGATGTCGAACATGTGCAATATGTAGTAACTTTGTCCCTTAACTCAAACCATTAAATAGTTTTTCTGATTTGAGTAAATTACATTCCTTTACTCAAATCGTCTAGTTGTTTGTCTCACCGTCATGTCCCTTGTAATAAACAAAATTTGTTTGAAACAAGATGTCATAGTCCAAAAAATGTGGACTCAAGCGATACAAGGCGAGGACAATACAAAATGACATCGCTTGATTGCCTATATAAACCTTAACGAAGGCGCCTTTGAAAGTAACACTTTCGCCCGAGGCCGAGTGGGCCATTAGGCCCTCGAGGCGAGATGCAACGGCCATCACAGGGACCCTGCGAATTGTGTTTGGATTGTCCCTTGTCTTGTACTTTGTATTGTAGTTTTTGTTGATTGTGTTGTATAGTCGATTGTCATGCCCCTTGTATTGTTCTCTACCCACAGTCTTTATCTTGTATTTTGTCCTTTGTGCTTGTAATCGTTGTTGATTGTACAATGCTACATTTTCTTTTTAGCACCATGCATTGTTTTATGACTATAAGGACCTAACTTTTAGTCTTTGAGGGCTTGTGTTGTTGTTTGTCATGGTACGTATTCCTTGGACCGAGGCCGGTGCTTTCTATGTTGTGGAGATTGAAATGGAGCTTCTTTGTCATTAGTGAGTACCACTAGCATCCGCTGATTTTTTGTTGAGCTTCCTCGCCGCTAATTTAGTCATCCGTGCGCTCAATTTGTATCATTTCTTACTTGAAACAAATATGCTATCTTGTTAGGAATGCCTACCGAGTGTAAATTGTAATAGTATAAATTGGAAATATAGTTAACCGCAATTTTAGTGATGGGTATCCGAAATTTTGATTGCTAATGATCCTACATTGCATCCGTGTTCGGTTGTGGCCCTCAACATGATACTGATCCTATATTGTGCTTTGTCTCTTTTTCGGAAACCGGTTCATGTGCTTAATCGATGGGTTTCGTGTTTTTGAGCTTCTAGGCACCTCTTTTGTCTTTTGTGCTAGGAGACCACCCTATTTTGTCCTTGTCTTTCCATAGAAAAAAATTGTTTATTGTCTCTTGTTTGCTTTGTTAAAATTGTTAAAATCTTTATCTTGTCCTTTGTGCTAGGTCACCACCCTCTTTTGTCCTTGTCTTTCTATAGAAAAAAATTGTCTATTGTTTGTTGTGTTAAAATTGTTAAAATCTTTATCTTGTCCTTTTTGGCACCTCTTTTGTCCTTGTATTGTCCCTTGTAATTATTTAAATTGCAAACCGAATAATTAATGAAAAAAAAGTCTATACCTCTGTGTATGTGTTAAGAATTGCAAAAGAAATTATTTAAATTGCATACATTTATATCTCGCAAATGTATTTGTGAGTATGTGCAATTTGTTTTTGTAGAGCATTCATGTCATTTCCAATTATCATCTCGCCCCCGCTTCTAATCCGCCTTTATTCATGGTTCATGTGAGATGGTTCGGTTTACGTAGGGAATTGGTTATAAAGGAATTAGCATAACTGTGATTTTGCAAAGGAATTAGCATAACTCGTTGCTCATGTGGAACTTGGTTTACTTTCTTTTTCCCACCTTTAATGTGTTCCAAGGCCTTTACTTATTTGGTTTTGATTAAAAATGAACTTTCTCATTATGCTTGTGTCGCTAGCGGCACTTGGTTTCTCCATGAGCACTTCTTCGTAGCCACACTCTAGTGCTTTTTATGACCTTGTTTTTCTAGTTCACACTTCCGCTAAAGGGCTATAATTGATAGGAACTGTGTGGCGGTACTTTGCGCTTATACATTTTAACATGGTGCTACAAATTCAATATGCACGGCGATCCTAACCAATTACATTACAAGATACATCTTTTTTTTTCGTATGATGTCTAGCTTTTTTTTATGAATTCTAAAACCAATCAATATTCAGGATTGCAAAGATTTTGGTGGCGTCGATACCTCAACAACTTAAACAAAGAGAACTGTGTTGATTCATTCCCATTAGCCGAAGTTGGTATGTTCTTACTCTAAGAATCATGGCGTTGATCAGATTTCATCCCATTACTTATTCGATTGTACCCCACTTGCTTAATTCGGTGATGGCCATGACTTTGTGGGTTCCCATTTTCGGGAGAAGTATGAGGACAGAATAATGGAGAGCCACATGGTTGCTCTGTCCACTTCTTTCAAGTCCATGAAGGTACACTCACTATTTATTTAATGCAATTGAACTACACGTATATTTAGTAGACTCCTACTGTAGTTTCTTAGCTTTGTCTCGCTTTGAGATGTTCCCGATTGTGTATTTAGCGGTACTAATCATCAAGATACTTGATAGAACATTGCTTGTGCATTGTCTTGTATGTGTAGGAAGAGTTGCTCCGGTGAGAATTGACGAGCAACCTCTTCGATGCTAGCGCAAGAGCCTTGGGAAGGTGACAAGGGGAAGCCGGGTGAACAATGCTTTGGTGTGTGCGAGGCAACCCGGTGGCCGATGCTAAAGCCGTCGATGGCGGCCTTCAAAGAAGAATCCCAAAGTGCATGTGATGACGAGAAGATGGCGCCGAGGAAGCTTATCTCGCATGCGGGATGGCTGCATCTTGGCCCAATAGCACGTATTAGAAAATGGGCGGATCTACGGCCATACCGGTTTATCGGGTTTTGGATCAACCCGTTCTATGTAGGGCGGGCCCGTTAAGAAGCTTGTTGTGCGTTGCGTTGTCAATTGTCAAGGGTCCAAAAATGTCAAGTCAATTGATCTTATGACTAGTCTCACCGTTGGATTTTAATTCTAGAGTCCAGGTTGTTGCAAGAAATCTTGGTCAAATTTCTTGTGAAAGAGATATGGCAACTCCCTTGATTTTTCGACCCTAATAACACATAAAAGCAAGCGGGTTACCTAGTTTCAAAGGTAGTTTCGATTTTCTAAAATGATAAAACTATTTTAATCTTTTAATTAAAAATGTGAAACTAATTCCGTTTTCCTAAAAAAATCATGGGTGCTCTATTCGAGTCATTTGAATCTTATTTGTTCATGTATAAAATGAAAAAGAAATAAATATGTTCCAAAACAATAGGAAAATCTGGTATTAGTATCATATTTTCTTTGATGTACAATACATAAGTCATCACCCTTTCTCAATCTCTTGGATATAAGTACCATGATGATCCATTCCAATCGCATCATAGTCAACGAACCCTGAACATGATGGAGATGGATAAAGTTGGATACTTTGGTTGCTTGCCACATGCTTAAAAGTAGCTCACAACACTTAACCAAAATGGTTAGCTAATGAACTTAATCCTCACTACTAAGACTTGAAACATAAGGATATACTATTATGATATTCTTTGCAAAAAACTAAACAACTAACCAAAAACCCCATGCATGTCCTTAAGAGTTGGGAGACTATTCCCATGGAGTCGGGTAAATCTAGCTAAGTACATTGTGTACCGGGTTTTATCCCCGATAGAAGTTTGGATGTTGCGGCTAACTTTGTGTGTTACCTTCTCGGTGTTTCCCTTTGTATACGAAAAGTGCATTTAGCCCTTTAGTGAAGATAATTTCTTATATTGCATATACTTGAGATATGAATTGATGTTTGAAGTGTATCAAAGGTTCAACAAAGTGAGCAAGCTTGATGATATCCCATATTATGTTGAATTGTAAATCAAAATGATGAATTATTGTGGAAGCAATCTTGTTCAAGCAAAAGACAAACAATGCAAATATAATTGGCGATATGACATATAGGTTATGGGAGTAAGCACTTTTATGAAGATAATAAGACATAACATTTGCATATGAAAGTAGAGAGCTTTTTTGGGAAATCAATAATCATGAAGATGGTTTTCACTTTGATGTATTTCAATGTATGCTTATTGTTGGTTCCAATCACTTGTCCGGACATTCGGTTAACCAAAACCGATTGGTTTGGTTTCTCCATTATTTACAAAATTTGGTTAGTAAGAAGCTAGGAACCAATCGGTTAGTTACAAAACTTGGAAATCAGGAAATTCGGGTCATTTAGTCTCTGTTTTCGCTTTTGGTTACAACTAATGTAGGATATAAATATCACGGTACCACGAGGAAGGGGTTAATCGAGAATTGACAATGACATCGTCGAAGATAACAATGGCAAGGAAAAACAAGCCGACCCTTCTAAGGGCAAGTTTGCCTCGCTCGAACCTAAGGCGGGGCTCATGCCTTGCCTGACCCTAGAGGCATGGGCTCGAACTCACCCGAGCCCCCATGGGATGATTCTGTCTCGCCCAAGCTTGTAGGATCGCTGGACGCCTAGAGGGGGGGGTGAATAGGCCTATTTCAAGAATTAACTCGAAACACTTGCCGGTTTCCCAAGCGACACCGCCCAAGCTTGCACTTAGCTTGCCGCCGGGTCCTCCCGAAATCTCGGCACCGCCCTCGGCAGAACAAGTTAGCTCACAGCTCAAAAATTTGTCCAACAAAAGTAAATCAAGTTGTTTTGCTCGGTTCCCGACGTATAGATTATAGATCGAGAGCTAAAACAAGTAGATCGAAAGTGTATACAAGTAGATCGGCCTCAAACCCTAAATCCTCTCAACAACAACAATATGAACGGAAAGAAGAGTAAATCAAGCACACCTGGTGACACGTGATTTATCCCATGGTTCAGCTCGCCACCAAGGCTTGCCTAAGTCCACGTTGTTGAGGTTCCACAAAGTAATGAGCTCACCACAAAGGTTTGCCTCTTTGCCTCGTTCACAAGTCTAGGAACCAAATCCTAGAGATGTGGGGTAATGTATTAGATGCAAGAGGTTGTTACAAACCTCCCTAGGCTGCCACACAAGTTGGCAAGCTCAAGGGCGGCGCACTAGGCCGCTAGGAGCAAGCTCCAAGAGCAAAAGACCACAACCGCCGCTAAAGTGCGAACCAAGTGCCTCTAGAACGATGAAGATCGGTGGAGCTCTCTTCCAATCGAAGTTTGCTGCCCTCACACTCAAGAATCGATGGTGGAATCAAAGGATTAGCTTGAGGGAGTGGGGAGCTTCAATGGAGGAGAGAGAGCCGAAAGCACTTGGGTGTGTTCTGTCGAAATGAGTAGGTGAGGAAGAAGGTGACCGTTGGGGGTAGAAATGGAAAGTATAAATACCTCCCTTCCAACGGTCAAACATGAGCGGCATCGCCAAGAATGTTCGAAAGTGGCACCGCCGCATAAGCGGCACCGCCGCTCAGCTTAGTCGCAAAGTGTTGAAAGAATTTGATTACCGACTAAGTCCGAGTCGAGATTGTGTGGTGTGAAAATGAGCACTTGGTTGCACGCTTTGACACGCTGGTTCTAATCCCTCTTAATAGTACGGCGTGTCCTATACTCAAATTCAAAGTATAAAATGAATATAAACCTCCTTTCTTGAAGTACCGGTACCGTAAAACGAATCGGGGTACTCCTCTTTTTAGGTTTGCAATGTCCTCTTGGCTTATTGCACCGCTTGTCAACTCGATAAATCTCATTAGTCCACTATTTAGATTGTCATCAACGCCAAAAAAACACATTAGAGGTTGGTTGCACTTTACAAAGCCACATAAAATCCTATGGTTGGACGGGACAGCCCCGGGTGGCCCTCTCCCCTTTCCCCTCGCTAAACACACGAGAGTAGAGGCATGCCCTATGGTTTGCACGCCCTTTTCAACTACCTCAGATGGGGTGGCCGTATTGGAGTTGACCGGTGTCAAATTCCACTACTATGGACAGGACCTAACAATAGTGAATTGGGTCGTGGCCTCAACACAGCAGCCCACTATGCAAAGCATAGGCTACCACTGTGACACCTAACCTCAAGCGTGCGGCTTTACGGTCGAGATGGCGGACTAGAGGGGATGAATAGTCCTTTCTAAAACTAATTGCGTTGGCTAACCAAAACAAATGCGAATCGAAACTATTCAATTAGCCAAAACCATATCCCTCTATCTATAAGTCTAAAGCACCTCTAAAAAGATCCCGACAAAGTATTATGCCTACCACTTGTATCTTACTTTTTCTCGCAATTTAGAGTTGCCTTGGCTCTCAAGTTGATCATGAGATGCCTTGGCTCTCAAGTAGGATAAGCATCTTGCTTTATGCAAGAATATGATGTTAGGAGTAGGTAGAAGGCCCTCGCTATATAAGCAGTAGCTCCGCCTTGTAAGAACCAAGCCATTGCAACTTTGCTTTCAATCCAAGCGACCCTCTAGTTAAAGTTTGACCTCCGGGCTTTCCAATCGAATTGATCTATGCCCTCAAGCAATAGATCCTACACAAAGCAAAAGAGGTGTTGAGCTAGCCGAGCCCATCTAAACAATTACATTGCAAGTTCACTACTTCTATGCTACACAAGAAAGAAGGCAAGTAGAGAGCTACACAAGCTATCTAATTGCGAGATCAACAACACAAGCACAAGATATATGAATGTAAATACAAGGCATGTGATTGTAGAATGCAAAACCACCGAAGAGTAGACAATGTTGACATGGTGATTTTTACCAAGGTTCACTTGGTTACCACCAAGCTAAGTCCTCAAGTTGCCAACCAACACACCGATGGTTCTTCGATAGTGGCTCTCTCTGTTGACTTAACCAATCGACATATTTTTCCCGGCCAACTTACTACCATAAAGGGAGTAAAATTAAACCTTTTTATACTCATATACATTTATCACTAATAAATTCCACTTGTAGTGTCTTGTATTTTATTTTGCAGATTTATAATAAAAGCAAGTGGAAAACCGACCAAAAAACGCCTTCCGGGATAGCGCATTATTGCAAAAATCAAGCCCAAGAGCAAATCGACCCAAAACATCAAATGGGGCGAAAGCACAACCCCCCACAACTTTTCGTATGTAAAGATCGACACCCCACCGAGACCGGGCCAGGCCGAGCCTGGGGGTGCGCTACAAGACCACCCTCGGTGCGACCGCACCCTCCCCGAGGCGGTTTCGCCCACCTCGGGGAGGCGGTTCGTGCACTTTCCAAACGGGGTTTCCGCCTGCGTTGGTCGGTTTTAGATACAAGGAAGGTTTACTGTGTCGGTTTTGGTGTAAATTAGCACTTAGGCCCCTCCTCCAAGTGTATAAATAGGCTCCCTCTCTCCCTCTCTCAACACACACCATTTGGAGCCTCCTCACTTTCTACTCTTCTTCTCCTCTCCTCTCCCTCTCTCTCCTCCTCTCTACTCCTCCACTTCTCTAGTTCTTTTAGTCTTTAGTAGTATTTGGAGCAAGGCTAAGCTTCATTGGAGAGCTTGTACTTGGGAGAAGGAATATTCGGTATGAATACATTTATGGTTTATCCTCAAGTCTTGATCTCATATGCTTGTGCAATAGAGCTAGAGTATTTACATGTTATATTCTTGACATGTTGTTCTCGACACAATCATGATAGAAGAACTAGACTATAGTTCCTATGTCGTGGTTAGTCGTATAGAACTTAGGGCCTAACCATTCGTGCCATGTATTTGAGTAGAGTAAGAGTTGTCTTGAGGTGGCGAGTAACTGTGCCCTTCGGGGTTTGCTCGTGTTCTATTCCGTCCATCCAGAGGGTGGGGGCCATGGGGACATGAGTAGTGTCCTAGTATGGGGCGTGGTGTCCGGATGCCGTGCGTATCCTTCGAATATGAGTGCATGCCACGCGGTTGAGGGGGTAGGCGGCTTGGTCGTGACAAGCCTTGTCCGTCCCCTTGAAATCCCCCACGTTCGTGTGTCTTTGTAGGAGTTCGTAAATGCCTTCCTTCGTATGGATGCTCCGGAGGTCTCCCCGTCCATCTCACTCTCGGCCTAAAACTCTAGTCATCTATGTTTGCATGATTATTAACTGGTTCTTTGCACGCCTAATTTAGAATGCCTGCTCCACTTAGGAATATTCTTTATTCTTTATTTTCCTTTTTATCCTTGAGGTTGGCCCAAGTGTGTGTCACACTATCTTAAACTATCATGACTTACCCCCCGTATTGAGTATTGGTCAACCGCATAGACATGTTGTCTTGTTCATGCCCCCTCGCTAGAGTCCTACACCATGCCTTCCTTTGGGAAAATATAAATAACGATACCCCCTGAATATCTCCCGGTGAAATGCTACAACGGTATTTCCGGCGCTTTTTGGACTTGTTACGTAAATGCTACGAGAATGCCACCGACATCCCGTGGTGATGGTAGGCTGGAATGTAACAATTCGGGCGAAGTCGTTGTGGGAAGTCAACCTTGTGGTTCCCAAAGGTTCTTGCCTTTTTGGTACTTTGCGCTTAGGAAATGCAAGAAGCATTTAAAGCGCCGCTCTTACTGAAGGCATTGGTTATAAAGATTCTAGAAAGACATGTTCATAATGATGTGCATGTGTAAGTAGCCATTACTCATGCAGGCTAATCTTTCATGTTTTCTCCCGTTGTGGATGAAGACAGATAGTGTTCGATTGGTTTGTCCCTCGTTGAACAACTACATCGCAGATCCTGAGGCACTCTAAAGAAGAACCCAACTCATATCAAATCTTCTCCTACTACTCCGTAGACAAACAAACCAATCACCCTTGCATCATCTCAGTATTCCACTCATGGCCAAGTCGATCCGTGACCACTCCATCCCCTCTTTTGCAACGCGTGCCCGTTGGGCCCGCCACAACATGGGAACCGAGAACTTTGAGCTCCGGCCGCCTAATCAAGATGGTGCGAGCAAACCAATTTTACGGTTTGCCAAGTGAGGACGCAAGTGCACATCTGCAACACTTCCTCGAGCTCGGTGACACCATTGTCATCCAAGGTGTTACACCGTAAGCCATTAGAATCCGGCCTGCTTCCCTTCTCCATCACGGGGAAGGCAAAACAATGGTTCTATAAAGAGACGGAAGCTATCAACACGTGGGACAAGTGTTCCACGGCGTTCCTCACTAAATTCTTCCCCATGAGTAAAACTCACACCCTAAGGGGAAGAATTGCCAACTTCCAAATTCCATGGAACCCATACCGCGGCATGGGAAAGGCTACAAGAGTACATCCAAGCATGCCCGCACCATGGGATGGAAAAGTGGCTCGTGATACAAAACTTCTACAATGGGTTAACACCCATGTCAAAAGAGCACATTGATGCCAATTCTTTGAGGTGCCTTCCTCTCCCTCACCATCAATAGAGCAACATCTTATGGAGAAAAAATAGTGTCCAATCAAGCTTGGGGAGGAAAGTCTTGGCAAACAAGAAGATAGCATGCGGACAGGGAGGAGACGGACGTGCACGCTACAATGGATCTCCTATTGAAAGAACTTGACAAGTGTGCCAATCAAGAAGAAGAAACTTACGGCCTCAAGTCAAGGCCATAGACTCACACGTAACATGTGAAGTCTGTGGGCAATGTTGGCCATTCAGGGGAACGACGCCTTGAAACCCGTAAAGACGTTACTCACATCAACAACGGGTTCCGTCAACAAGGAGACCATAATGGGTGGAACAACCGTCATCGCGCCCACAAAACCAAGGAGGTAATTCAAACTCAAGGTACAATTCAATCCTCTCTCCTTGGAAAAAATAATTGAAGAACTTTCAAAAAAAAGTTGATGCTTAATAATAAAAATAATTGAAAACATGATTTTCAAAATTAAAAGTTTAACTTCTTCTTATGAAAGACAACTGAGCTTTAATAAAATGTTAGAAACCCAATTAGCTCGGGTTTTCTCTTGCTTTTGCTGTTTGTCGGTTCGAAAAAGTTTTGGGGCAACCCAAAATTTCTCTTGAATCTGTTAAAATGGTCTCAACGAGGTGCGGTAAGCCTCTATGTCGGGAAGACAGCAAGTCTCCTACCGAGCCACCACTCATTATCAAGAAGGAGGACCCCTCGTCGCCACAATCACATGCTCGGGTTGGCCCGCATGTCTTCGAGGATGCCTTCTCGCGACCTTGGATCAAGCATAAACATCATGTCCAAGGTAACATATGATGAAATATTAGGTGGACCTTTGTCCCCTGTACATTTTGAACTGCGGATGGCGGACCTATCACTAAGGAAACCGGAGGGTAGCTCGGGACGTTATAGTAAAAATCCGAGAAGCATACATCCCTACGGACTTTGTCATCCTAGACATGGGTCACAACGAGAGCTGCCCCAATCCTTGGGAGACCATTTCTTAACACTACAAATGCAGTTTTGCACGTAGGATCGGGGCATGCTAGCTTCCATATGCGAGGGGCCAAACAATGAGATGCCCATTCAATGGGTTCAACAAGCATAAGAATGCTAAAAACAAGCAGCCCAAGAAGGTAAAGCGACAAAGTGTTAAGCGGGCATGGCGCATGTAAAGGGCGACATCCACATCCACTTCTCCTGATACGGGTAACACTCCATCAAGCACTAAATGAATGGAGAAGAGTCCCTCGTCGGACTTTAAAAAGTGAGCCCTTGCCGAAGGTAAATCGGTAGTTATCCTTTTATTTTACAATAATAATCTCCCAAAGAATAACTCCATGATGCTTACTTAAAAAATATATATATATATATAAATAAATAAGAATAAAATTGTTTACCTCTGTTGGATGAATCTTGTTTATCAATGCATGCTTCCTCTTTCTATTTTGGCATGTCTTGGTTTGGAAGTTTTGGTTATAATGTATGATCATACTTCCATAGGCGTTTTGAATTGAGCATGGTGCTTAGGTCAAAAGTCTACCTTGATCGATTAGACATGGAGTCGAGTCCGGTTATTGAACCTAAAATTGCTAGTGTAGATTTTGGTCGATCATATGGACTAACCCCCTGCAGGAATTTATCAAAATCCATAAGGGTAAGTCTTGAAGATGACAAATGGGTTAACAGTTAAAAAAAATAAATAATAATAATAATAATAATAATAAAAAGAGAGGGTAAAAAAAAAAGAGGGGGAGATAAACCTTTCAACTCCAAGATTTTGTCCCGGGTACTTTGATGACATCAAAAGACAAGCTTGGGGGAGCCTCTAACCACGCCACCGTGCACAACTCGGATCATTGCGTGCTCAAGCTAAGCATCACCATAAAAGGTAAGCAAAAGGCTAGCTTGGGGAGGACTCAAGAAAGGTAACATGTATCTCACATTTTGATCATATTCTCTATCTTATGAAATGTTGAGTTACACTAAAAAGACAAATTTAATTCCTATATATATGAGCTATGAAAATGTTTAAATTTATTCCCTTGTTGAAATGATGAATAGTTGCTCTGCCTTATGCTTTATCTCTGCCCTAGTTTATAATTCGAAGTTCTCTAAAGTTTGGGTTTAGTGGCTAATTCTAAAACTTATCCCGAAAAACCTGATTCATGTGGGTTGCATATGCTCTATCTAGTCTAAGTTGTTGCCAAATATGATATGGTACAAATGGATTTGCTATGACTTCGTCCAAAAGAGAAACTTGACATCCGGGAATCTAAAAAAGAGAAATGTTTCTTGGGCTATGCTAAAAAAAAAATGAGATGAAAAAAATGGACAAGTGTCCGAGGGCGAGTAGAGCCCACATCTCTAAAAAAAAAAAAAAAAAAAAAAAAAAAAGAAAAGAGAGGAAATAAAAGGCAAAGCCTAGGGCGAAAGAGCCCACCTCTCCAAAAAAAATTATATAGCAATAAAGCCCATGCTTTCTCGAAAAGAAATAAATATTATCTAAATAAAATCCCTGATAAAAAGTTGATCAAAAGGATGAATGATAAGCACCTCTCATTATAACCGTTCTATCCGGCAACCGCCCAAGGCTTTGAGAAAAGCCGAAAGCCCCGCTACGATGAAAGGTAATAAAGGGTGGGAAAAAGATGTGCCATTTTATTCAAACTTTGGTAGAAAATCTTATTATAACCCCGGCACTTGTAAAACGTAATCGGCATAGCAAAGAACTCCCGATCAACAACCAAGTACTTATCTCTTTTTTGCTCGAGGACGCGCAAAGGGTAAGCTTGGGGAGTTTGTTGACGGTAACCAACGACATATTTTTTCCGTCAACTTACTACCATAAAGGGAGTAAAATTAAACCTTTTATACTCATATACATTTATCACTAATAAATTCCACTTGTAGTGTCTTGTATTTTATTTTGCAGATTTATAATAAAAGCAAGTGGAAAAAATCGACCAAAGTACGCCTTCCGGGATAGCGCATTATTGCAAAAATCCAAGCCCAAGAGCAAATCGACCCAAAACATCAAATCTGGGCGAGCACAACCCGCCCACAACTTTTCGAGGGCGAAAGACGACACCCCACCGAGACCCCGGCCGGGCCGAGCCCGGGGGGTGCGCGCATTCACCTGGTGCGGCCGCACCCTCCCTGAGGCGGTTTCGCCCCAGCCTCGGGGAGGCGGTTCGTGCACTTTCCAAACGGGGTTTCCCGCCCTGCGTTGGTCGGTTTGCGCATACAAGGAAGGTTTACCAGGTCGGTTTTGGTGTAAATTAGCACTTAGGCCCCTCCTCCAAGTGTATAAATAGGCCCCCCTCTCCCTCTCTCAACACACACCATTTGGAGCCTCCTCACTTTCTACTCTTCTTCTCCTCTCCTCTCTACTCCTCTCCTCTCTACTCCTCCACTTCTCTAGTTCTTTTAGTCTTTAGTAGTATTTGGAGCAAGGCTAAGCTTCATTGGAGAGCTTGTACTTGGGAGAAGGAATATTCGGTATGAATACATTTATGGTTTATCCTCAAGTCTTGATCTCATATGCTTGTGCAATAGAGCTAGAGTATTTACATGTTATATTCTTGACATGTTGTTCTCGACACAATCATGATAGAAGAACTAGACTATAGTTCCTATGTCGTAGTTAGTCGTATAGAACTTAGGGCCTAACCATTCGTGCCATGTATTTGAGTAGAGTAAGAGTTGTCTTTGAGGTGGCGGTTCGTTGTGCCCTTCGGGGTTTGCTCGTGTTCTATTCCGTCCATCCGTAGGGGGGGGGCCATGGGGGACATGAGTAGTGTCCTAGTATGCGGACGTGGTGTCCTGGATGCCGTGTATCCTTCGAATATGAGTGCATGCCACGGTTGAGGGGGTAGGCGGCTTGGTCGTGACAAGCCTTGTCCGTCCCCTTGAAATTCCCCACGTTCGTGTGTGCCGTAGGAGTTCGTAAATGCCTTCCTTCGGGGCGGATGCTCCGGGAGGTCTCCCCGTCCATCTCACTCTCACCTAAAACTCTAGTCATCTATGTTTGCATGATTATTAACCGGTTCTTTGCACGCCTAATTTAGAATGCCTCGCTCCACTTAGGAATATTCTTTATTCTTTATTTTCCTTTTTATCCTTGAGGTTGGCCCAAGTGTGTGTCACACTATCTTAAACTATCATGACTTACCCCAGTATTGAGTATTGGTCAACCGCATAGACATGTTGTCTTGTTCATGCCCCCTCGCTAGAGTCCTACACCATGCCTTCCTTTGGGAAAATATAAATAACGATACCCCCGAATATCTCCGGTGAAATGCTACAACGGTATTTCCGTGCGCTTTGCGACTTGTTCTCAGAAATGCTACGCAATGCCACCGACATCCCGTGGCGATGGTAGCTGGGAATATAACAATTCCGGCGAAGTTGTTGTGGGAAGTCAACCCGTGGTTCCCAGTGCTCTTGCCTTTTGGCACTTGCGCTTAGGAAACGCAACACTCTCCAAGCCAACACCGTGCAAGGCACCACAAGACACCACTCGCAAGTGAGATAGCTCAATGACACGCTCTACTAGTGTTGCTCATGACCCCCATGAGAGGTGAGCACGGGCCTCTCACAAATCCTCCTCCTCAGCACCGCACAATCTCCACAAGTGCTTCCACAGAGTCTCTTGCCACCAAGTCATATAGGAGGTGGCAACCTCTAAGAGTAACAAGCACAACCGGCTTAGAACACGATCACTAGTGCCACTTGATGCAATTTTTGCAATGCGACCACACTAGAATTGCTCACTCACTACACTATCAAATTAGAGTGAGTAGAGGGCTCTCCAAGCACTCCTCTAGCATGACACCAAGTCCCAAGGGTGCTAAGCATTAGCCAAGGCCCACCAAACATTCCTTTTATAGCCCCAATGGCTAAACTAGTCGTTAGCCCCTTCACTACGCATTCTACGAGTGCATCAGACTCACTGTGATGCAGAGTTCGATGGAGAGTCAGATGGATAGGACGTACTAGATAAGAGTCCAATGTAGAGAAAACTCCCCCCAATGGCTACTTTTCATGCGCTGATGAATGCAACAACGGGCGTGTTCCTTAGAAGCATCGACATCACCCATCATGCGTCCGATGACACTCCACTAAGGTGAAACAGAGACATCGGATGCACTCATCGGACGCATGTCAACTTTGCACGAAACAGAGACATCGGATGCACTCATCAGACGCATGTCGGATGCAGAGTCCAATGCAAGACCTTCACTCGCTTAAATGACCATATCTCTAAGCTCTGAACTCTGATTTCGATGACCTTGGACATTTTGGAAAGCCAACTCAGACGGATACACAACCCATAGAGATAATTGATCCAAAGGACAATGGATAAAAGCAGTATTCCAATCTAAGAGCCATCCTAGTGTCAGAGAACACCGAAAAACATTTCTTTCTTCACCAAGTTGATTAACATCAACTCCAACTTCTTCTCCTTTCTAAATGTGCCAACACCATGAAAGGTCCTAAATGGCTAGAGTAGGGGGCAGGGGGTGAATAGCCTAATAAAAAAATTCTACAAAAACACTAGAGCAAATTGTTAGACAATAACAAGGCGTGAATGCATTTGCTCTAGCTCTACTTGTCGGCAAGCCACGTAATGTCAATTCTAGTTGCTAGAGTCTTTAATTCACACAAGACACTAAGTCACTACTTTAACAACTAGGTGAACAAGCTAGTTACTCTAACAATTCTAAGCAACTAGCAATTCTACTCAACTTAACACTACTCAAGCTACACAAGAGAGATAAGGTAAAGTAAATGCAAGAGAGGTGTGAGCTAGTTATACCGACGTGTAGAGGCAATGATCCAATCACCTAAGATGATAAACAATGAAGCCAATCACCGAGACAATCAATCACACAAGGATGACAATGGATTTGTTCACCTAAAATTCACTTGAATACACTCAAGCTAATCTCGGGGTTGTGTCGACTGTCTCAACGGTGGATCAATTTGGCGCGCATGTCGTGCCTCACTAGGCACCTGGACACCACACGAGTGAGGGGTAACTCAACGACACACGCAATGTATTAAAGTATCAATTTGGCACTTCACCGGGAAGATCACAAACCCCTCACAAATCACCGGGAGGTGGGCAAGAACAATCACCTTCTCTACCCAACACCTCCAACAATAACCGAAGCCAGTCTAGGAGTGGTGCTCTCTAAGAGCAACAAGAAAACCACCGGCAACGATTTACCCTCAAGTGCCTCTCGAATGCAAGTCTCAAAGCAATGCACTTGAATCTCCACAAATCTCTCAAGAATGTGCTCACAAGCAATGGGAAAGAGTGGGAGAGGGTTGGCTCAGCTCTAGACGTGTTAGGATCAATAAAAATGTCAAAGAGAGTGAGCAATGGCTGGCCAACCAAGTATTTATAGCCCCCAAAGAAATAGAGTCGATTTGCGCTGGCGCTTCAATGCACGCGACGGCCGCCAACGTTTGGCGTGGCTGCCCGTGCGAGGCGCGTGGACCACGCCGGTGTGCGCCCTAACGCGCCAGGCGCTCCCCCAGCGGCGCGCCAGCAGCCCTCTTCAATGCGCCGGATGTTGGGGGTTCATGGACCCAACGTCGGCGCGCGAAACCGCTCGCGCGCGGTGCCAACGCCCGGTCGCTCCCGAAAACATTGAGAAGTCATTGTTTGTCGGCGCCTTTTCTCCAAACCGAAGTTTCGCCTATTGTCACAAGTTCCCAACGTGTCGAAGTACACCTCCAAGCACATGTGTTAGCATTTTGAAAACATTTTCAAGTGGCGAGGTTTGGTTAGCTCTCTAGGTTAGAATGCATGCATAGGATTGTTGAACTTAGAGGCACATGAGGATCACCTGGGTCCCAATGTTTTTCCCCTCTTGATAGTCCTGCTATCGACTCTAAACCACTTACACTCTCTATGGTTTCTTGATTGTAAAATAAAATGGCCCTATGGATATACCTTTGCCTTGAACCCATTTTGATCCTCTCGAATTCATGCCAAGTAAACACTTGATCATCTTTTGGATCACCTCAATCCATCCACCATGACCACCATGATCCACACTCTCGCCTGACCAATCTCCAACTAATTCATACACTTAGCATAGAGAGATTAGTTCTAGGATGTCATGAATTAGCCAAAACCAAACTAGAGATCTTCACACCACCATGTGCATGTGTGTTAGAATTTTCACAATCATTTTCAAAGGATTTTCACTTGCACTTACCACGCCACTCGATCCTAGCATGTTGCAATGTTAGACCATTCAATTGGCACTAGATGACCGATATGCAAACAAGTTTGCCTCTCTTGATAGTACGGTCATCTATCCTAAGCTCACATAAACTTCTCTACACACCTATGGTGGTGAAATAAAATTCCCTAGGCTATACCTTTGCCTTGCACATTTCCTTTTCGCTCCATCTCCTCCAAGTGTCAATACAACTCATGCACCAACACAATCAAGAATGATATGATCCATTTCTTACCATCGCATGACCCCATTAGTTCATCGATCTTGAATTTGCCCTTCACCATCGCGTTGGTCCATCGATGCTAAGTCTTGTCCAAGCTTCACTGCTTTACGGTCCATCACTTCAAAGCCTCTGACTCGCCATTCACACTTGCAACTGACTCATCAAGCCAATTCTTGTCTTGATCTTCTCTACCTTGGTCACATGACTCCATATGTCTCATACGTAATAAGCTCCTTCATTGCAATCATCACTGTGGACTAATCTCCCGTGGATTCTCATGATCAACATATGAGTCCACTTAATGTCAGCACTTAATTACCAAAAAGCAAATAAGGACATTTCAACGGCTCACATCGGGTCATCCCCTTAGGCCATCTCATCCCTATAACGAGGGGAAGGGAACCATACCCCAATTAGTCGGGAGTACTTGGAACAATTTGCAAAGGCATCACCATCCCACACCACCGCCATGATGCCACTGCCCACACCTTGAGCGATCGAAAGGTCATCCCATCGCCATGACGCTACCAGACTCCAAATAACATATCTACACTCAAGCTATTAGAGCACTCACGAAGGCGTAAAACAAAGCACTGGACTTGGGAGCTTTTCCCTCTCTCGACCATTTGTACACCTATACTACGAACCTAAGCAAATTCACGAGCCTCACACTAACTATTGGACGTAGGGACTGATGAGTTTGACCCAGGTGGGGTTGGATGAAAAGCCAGACACACCGATCCGGATTGCCTGAATCCTGCAATCTTAGCATTGACAGCAAAAATTTGATGCACTGATCCAGCTACAATGCCACTAGGGCCCTCTTGTTGCGTCTCGTCAATCTTAGTACTTCACTCTGGCGCACCCACTCAGGGAAAGGCCCAATCGCCCTAAAAGACTAGTCCGATAGGGGAAGGGTGGCTCTCCCTTTTAAGGTGACTTCCTCCTCCCAAGCTAAGCAAAGTGAGATTATTCAGAGGCTCACATGGTCGTCGTCCGACTACAACTAGGCCATTTGGCCCATTTTTTGTTGCATCTTTGCCAACGGGTAATAGTGGAGGATGTCCACATCAGGGATATTCTGTATGAACCAGGATAAACCCTTGTGTCTCTATTTGCATCACCATCCGAGCTAGATGCCTAAGTATTCGATTACTCATTGGTGTTAGTTCACAACACTACAGTGGTAGGGGCGCATAACGCGTCACCTAGGCTTCGGATGGGTAGTCATGACACTGCCAGGATCCCCGGCAACACCGTGCGCTTCGAGAACCTGGACTTCATCATCACCCGCAATAATGGGGGGTTCATTAGGGCTCTTGTCCCGTAGCCCCCCACCTTCGACCTCGACACGATTCTCGAGGCTTTCGAGAGGCTGTAGATTGATACTCCGAAGGCACCTGCTCGGAGCATCCTCAGCTCGGCTCCTTGACATTGACTTTGAGAGGCAAGAGTGTTAACTCGCACTGTACCTAGGACCATCCCGTGCCGGTGGACATGCACGGCCTAGCATTCTCCTTCACCAACAATCGACTTGTCGGCGAAGAGCCGATCTCCTCGGACATTCTTGGATGGGATGCTTTGGTGGCTTTCCTGTTTAGCATCTGCAACTGTTGACACCTATTATAGCATAATATTATAAGTCAATTAACATGAAATAAGGGCTCAAGTCAAAGACCAACATAAGTCTAGGGGTCTAACTAATATATTTCCATGAGTTTTGGTATTACGTGACTTTCCGGGGACTTAATGGATAAATGCCGAGAAGAATGGAGAAAGTTCAAATATACAAGACATATGATGACAAGACTTGACCGTGAAGTAACTCAACCCGAAAAGTGGACTAAAACATTCTAGAAGGTACCGAGAGAACACCGGAAGAAACGGGAAGGCGAGGTGGCATGCCACCACGGCGGCGCCCGGTGCCAACTAGGGGGCCGCCCGCCGTGGGTTCACCCACGACCTCACATTTTTTTATGTCGGTTTACCACCGACCTTGAGGTTGTATCTACACCGTTATTGAAGGTCGGTTTGATCCAAGGGTCCACATTCATCGCCAAGTCCTATATAAGAAGACCACGACCCCCGGGTGAAACCCTAACACATAATCAATTCATTATCATCAAGACCAATTCGCTTCTCATCAAGTCCAACCAAGTCTAGACCTAAGCCCTAGTTCATCATATTAGAAGTAGTTAGCTATCTAGCTAGTTCTAGTTCAAGATCAAGTTCATCTTGAGTTCCTGATAGTCAAGCAGTAGAAGGAGCATCGTTCTTGTGACTTCGCTCTTGTATTCGATCTGTAAGTATTATTATTGATACACTATTGTTATGACTTTGATCATTATAATGATTATATTCTTATTGATATGTGTTTATGCATGCTATGATTATATGTTTAGTTTAGTGAGATTGTCTTATATTTTATGCATGGAATTGTATAGCATCCACGTAGATGATCACTATGTGGGTGATAAGCAATGTGTAAACGTGGTGTTTATACAACGTTTATCTGCAATTGCACCCTACATTCCAGGCCATGTGGTAGATCGCGGGAGTGACAGTCCTGTTGAGTCCTTTGTAATCCACCCTCCGAATGCTAGGACTAGTCGAGCTATAATTACGGTAATGATCAAGTTTTGTCCTTGGTTGTTATTGGTAATGCTTGCCATGTGTAGATGTAATCCAACCTTGCCATGATAGCTAGATGTATTGCACTAATTGTAGTATTCATTGACATATGATTAGGAGTATTTTAGGAATATTCTTTCTATTCTTTCTATAACATGCTAATAGCTCGTGTGATACTAGTGGCATATGATGATCTTAGACTTGGGTAGTTATCATTTATATAATTATATTTATCTTGTGACTTATCCTGTTGTGTAATGTTAGATGCATATGGCTACTCAGATATACTACTGTAAGTGGATCTCATAAGTAAATCACTTCCTAAATCATTAGATATCCTTTTCTCTCTACTTTCCATAGACTTACCTTCCCCGTGGTAAAATATAAATACGGTACTGGATTACTCTCGGTGAAGTGCTACGATGGTATTTCTATCTAGCGCTTTTACGTATATCATGTTCATTCTTTTATTAAGACCTTTCAAGAATACCATACCCGCATTTCTTTGAGCGTTATTGCTAGGGTGATAGACTAGTGTATAGGTAATGCCTAGAAATGAGTGGTATACCTTGAGTACATATCCTGGTGAGATTAACTCCATTATGGATAATGATGCTAAGTTTACATCCCACTACTAACACCGCCTAACTTCACTTTGTTGGATCATGAGGTTAATCCCATATCGAAGCTAACATGATTAGATAGATATCCCATATATATTTCTTTTCGCCTTCCTAATTTGGATCGTGTTAGAAATATCAACAAGCATTTAAAAGTACGTTGCCGGGGAAGGTGTAGTCTATCCAGAGAAATAATTTTTCTTGGCTTTGTTTTCCAAACTTTCCAAGTTTGGAAGAGCATAGTCAATATTTCAAAATTTTTTAAAATGTGTTTTTCTAACTACATAAGTTTTCCTAGTGCTTCTTTCCAAACTTTCTCTAGTATGGAAGGGTGTTAGCCAAAAACTTAGACAGTGTTATTCCTATTAAGTTGGTATTGTTTCTAACTTTCCTAGTTAGAAAGGGTGCTAGCCAAAAATCCTATAAACACATCATACAATGGAAATAAGAGAGATCACTTACATCACATAATGCATTGAGAACCCATTATCACATAATCAAATAGGTTCAACCCTGTTTTCTATTTGTTTTGATCTTATGTAGGGTCAAATGTATGTCTGAATTGGAACCGTCCAGCTAATTTTGTTGAAGATCCCGAAAAATTAATCGACAAGGCCGAGCAAAACTTCGGACAAACTCCGGACCTACATCATCATCATCATCATCTTCTCGAGACATCAAGACCTTTCCGATTTGGGCGTTGATCAAGTAAGGCGAAAGCTTAACACTTGAATTTGAAGCTATGGCAACCAAGACACTTCGTGAGTTCTCGGCTCCTACCACGGACAACATTCTCACCGGTCCGAAGGTAGAGGTTGGAGACGATGGCTTTGAGCTTAAGCCAGGGCTCATCAACATGGTGCAATCAAGTCAATTTTGCGGAAAGGCACATGAAGACGCTAGTGCTCATCTCCAACATTTCCTGGAGATTTGCAGCACATTCACTATGAAGGACGTATCCAAAGATGCAATCTTGCTTCGTCTCTTTCGATTCTCACCGTTGGGAAGGGCCAAGCAATGGTTCTATGCTACTAAAGAGAAGAATACAACATGGGATATATGTTCCACAACCTTTCTTTGCATTTCTTAAGCGCAATCACTAGAAACAGGTTTAGAACCCATCTCTAATAACGGCGCCGAAAATGCGTCGTTGACATTCCTAAGTGAAACCACCGTGTCGGTGATAACACTAGGTACATCAATGGTGATAGATCTTGCCAAATAAGATATTCATCCGCAAGCGCACGGATCTATCATTGTAGCATTTCACCCGGAAGTATTCAGGGGTATCTTTATTTATATTTTCCCAAAGGAAGGCATGGTGTAAAAGTCTCTAATTCAGACATGGTCAAGATAACACGAATGTATAATAGACCAATGCTCATAATAGGGGTAAGATAGGTAGTAGGATAACTTGACACACACACTCAAGCCAATCTCAAGGATAAAGGTAAAAGAATGAATAAAAGAATAAGTCTAACATGGAGCGTGGCATATCCTAGATAGTCATGTCAAGATAGCGTATACACACATGTTTTCTTCGTTAGAGATTCTAAGTCAAGATAGCCAAGGTCTCGCTGAATTACTTCGGGCACCGCCCACGCCCAAAAGACGGTGTCCGGCAATTGCACCTGCGCCACACCCGAACGTGGGGGATTACAAGGGACGGACAAGGTCTGTCACAACCCGACCGCCTACCCCCTCAACCGTGGGATTCGCCACAAAGATAGAAAACCCTTAGCCTAGACACCATGTCTACACTAGTGATTATCACTCTAGCGTGTTAACAAGGCTTACCCGTCCCCGGGGTCCTTCTACTAGAGCGCCGCCCCGAAGGAACGACTATCAATCCTGCAACCCAACATCAACTAAGTCTAACTCTAGGTAGAACTCATCATATCGATCTAGCTCTTGGTCTAAACATGTATGTATGATAAATTAAGCACGATGTTCTATAAGACAAGATCATGATATAGGAACTATAGACTAGTTCATCAACCAAGATTATATGACAAGAACTTTGCTCTAATTCAAGAACAAGACTATATTGATAAGTAGAGAACAAGAACAAGATGAAGAACTCTAAATTGCTCATACCGAATAGCTCCAAATTGTCTTGCTCTCCTTTTATAATCCTTGCCCAACTCCTCCTATGTACAAACTAAGAAGAAGAAGAAGAAGAAGAAAGGGAGAGAGGCTCTCTTGTGTGGTGTGCGAAAGAATGAAGAGGATGGCCTCTATTTATAGGAGAGGGGAGAGAGAGGCCACCTCTATACAAGGAAATATTTCCTGCCGCCTCCGTGGCCATGCAACCGACCTCTACTATGACGGTAAGAAAGTTTCCTTCTTTGTGCGCGGAAATCGGAGCAAAACCGGCCTCTAAGGCCCTCGAACCGACATGAACCGGCGCATCGGGCGCTCGCTATTTTGAAGGTAATCCGGACGCGGGGAGCGAGTGGACCACGCGGTTCGGGCGTCGCGGGCGCGAACCGCGCCACCAAGGCGCTCGGGAGAGGAGCCGACACCTGTCCTGGGCGGTCGAACCGAGTGGGAGCGGGTGTCGTCCGCGACCGCGACGCCGTCGTCGCTGCCACCACGTGTCATGGTCCCGTTCGCCGGTTTGAATCAAACGCTAGGCCGCCGTCCCGCGTGGGGCGCGTGGTGCGGGCGCGTGTCCGCGTGCCACACTGGTGGGCCGTCCACGGGCCCCACCGTCGGGCGGCTGCTCGTGTGCTCACGCTGAAGCGCGGGGGAGACCGGCGGGCCCGCTATCGAGCGCCACGCCACGTGTCGGGCAATGAATGGCCTGCATGGTATTGTTCCTGACACGTGGGACCCACCATGCATGGCAATCTTCTCTACGTGATATCTTTTTATTCCGGGGTCCAAACATAGCAAGTAATATATCCATTTTGATTAGCGCGACGAGACCTTCACGATGGTGTACTCCGTTTTATCATTGGAGATGCTTTCTTTTGATGATAAATTGAGAAATCCTCGCAAAATAGCCGGAGACACCAAAACTCGTGGAACTCGTCATATAAATAATATTTTGCTATGATTTATGTTGGGTCTGAAAAGTTGTCCCACGCCGTTTGCTCGGTCCAGTTTGCATCGTGTTGGGCTTATTTCCATTGGGGTGAAAGATGTTCTGAAGTACGCTTTCCCAGATGGCGCCTTTTGGTGCATTTTCCACTTGCTTTGTATATAAATCCTGCAGAACATTATTTCGGCACTACAAGTGGAATTATGTCAATAATAAATGTATATGTGTGTAGTAAGGTATAGTTTCAACCCCTTATTGGTAGAATGTTGACGTTAAAAATGTGTCGTTAGTGACCGTCAACACTTGCTAAGTTCTTCCTATAGGCAAGACGAATGCCTTAAGAGGGAAGATATCAAATTTTCAGCAAAGACATGATGAATCGTCCCGGAGCGTGGGAGCGTTTCCAAGAATATATTTCAGAATGTCCACACCATGGGATGGAGAAGTGGTCGTTGATGCGGACTTTCTATCATGGGCTTGTCCCCAGTGCTCGTGAAACTATGGATGCTACAGCAGGTGGTGCTTTATACATTCGAACCACTCTTGGTCATATTTCTTTTTATAGAGAAATAGAGGAAGCCATACAAGGATTTAGTCGGGCCTATTCATACACTATCTAAACAAGGAAGTTCAATTCAGCGATGCCCCTTTTAGGGGCATTCGATTCGCTAGTACCATCTTTTCTCGCCACGCAAATCTAGATTGAGATTGAGGAAAGGGAGTAAATTAAGTTTTTGAATCACCGACTCAGACCCATTGTTGAAACACTAACCAATGCTACGAGAACTTGTGGAGAAGATGGCTTCCAACCAAGGTTGGAGTGAAGAGCGTCAACCCCGCAAGAGAGGAATGCACCAACTTAAAGAAGTAGATATGCTATCTGCTAAAATGGACCTTATAATGAAGAAGCTAGAGGATAGAGATCCTCAACCCAAGGTAGTCATGCAAATTCAAGATTCCCGCATGACGTGTGAAGAATGTGGAGACACAGGCCACACTGGCAGGAATTGTCCAGAGATCATGGAGGACATCAACTTCATTAATAACAATAACAACTTCCGTCCTCAACAGAATCAAGGTTGGAACCAACAGAGGCCCAACTACCAAGGTAATAATCAAGGTAACAATTTTAATACTTATCAACCTTCTTTCGAGACCTTGTCTTTAACCAAGGTAAAGTTATGGAGAATCTGTCTAGAAAAATAGCAACCAATGATAAAGCTCTTGAACTTATCAATACTCGTTTAGAAAGCTTTTCTTCAGCTATTAAAAATCAGCACAGTTTTAATAAAATGATAGAATCTCAGATTTCTCAGTTATCTGTTCCACTAACCACACCAGGTAAGATTCGGGCAGCCGAAAGAATTAGAAACTGCAAATCTTGTCGATATCTATAATGCGGGTAACTATTATAGAGAGACCTCGGGAAGTTGTTGGTTGGATGACTCGATGCCACCTAAAAAGGAAGATCCGGGGGAGGCTAGTCATTACAATCCGTTGGACAACACACCTTCGATAATGCTCTCTCGTGATTTTGGCTCAAGCGTGAACATACTACCCAAGGTAATTTATGAAAAGATTTATAGTGAACCATTGTGGAAAACAAACATGTGCTTGCAGCTAGCGAGATCAATCATTCTCATTATCCCGAGGAGATCCTTGAAGATGTGTGTGTGGGAATCAGAGGCTCTTACGTGCCAACAGACTTCGCAGTCGTAGATACCCGAAGAAATGAAAGATCAACAATCATACTCGGTCGACCATTCTTATGCTCAGCTAAAGCTACCATCTACGTGAGACGGTCGCGAAGATTTGTTTCAACATTAAAGGGAAAAAGGAGAAATTCAATTTCAAGACTAAGGTACGCACCTCTCTTACTTATTCCCAAATTTCCTATTCTTATTTTTCAGAACCGAAGATAGAGATCTACAACAAGAATAGAAGAAGGAATCAGAACAGAAACAAGAAGGCGCAGACTTACAAAGGTAATGGTGGTAAATAAAATAAAATCTTATAATGACCATTTACTTGAGTCTCCTATGCTTCGTCAACAAGAAGATCCGGTACCCCTACTATTCATTGCTCTATTAATCAATGGAATTTTTATAATACATTTTTGCGATCACGGGATCTGGTATTAATCTAATGGCAAAGGTTACATATGAATTATTATATGGAAAATTGCCGTTGCAACCAACATATGTGCGCAGCTACGGATGGCGCATCAATCTTATATAATTCTGAAGGAATTGCCAAAGACGTACCAGTCAAGATTATGGACCACTATGTTCTAACCGACTTTGTAGTCATGGACATGGGGAAGGAAGAAGATCCTTCATTAGTGCTTGGGAGACCATTCCTCAACACTACACGCGCAATCATCTACCTCCATACAGGAGAGATTCATTTCCACTTCCCTAAAGAGAAGGTGCGTGTTTATTTCAATAGCTATAATAATTATGAAATACCCAGAAGAACAGTCAGCTCGTCGCTGCCATAATAGGCGGTGGATCAAAAATCTAGAAGATGAAAAGGTAAAATCCTTTACACCTAATACATCCACAGAGAAAACAGAATCAAGTACTCGGAGAAAAGTTCATCATCTAAACAAAGATGGAGGAAGAAGAAGGCATCTCCCGAACATCATCGGAAGAAACTATAGAATCATCGGTGCCACCGACAGTGACAACCGATATACCATGGGAGTGAAGAGCGTAACTTGAAGTCCTGTTCGAAGGACTCTAAACGCCGAATCCTCGCCGAAGGTAACTCGGTAAGTTATCCATATGTAAATTCCTGCATTGCATATTTATCTTTCCATATCATGTTTATCTTTTTTAGCATTCTATATCTGCATTTGAAAAACAACAAAAATATTTTGTCTTTTGTTTTGTGAAAACCTTTAAGCCTCATGCTAATATCCCCGAGGCTTAACACCTCTAGGCTATTTGCTGTGGTGGCATAAAAAATAAAATAAAGATGCATAAGCACTTTATCTTTTCTTGCATATAAAAATATAAAAATTCAAAAATGAAAATCTAAAAAATATTTCCCGGGCAACCTAAAGCAATGTGGCTAACCCCTAATGTTTAATAAAGTTCCACTAGCTTTGTTGTCTATTTGAGATTAGCAGATTTCGAGAAGAGAAGAGATATGTTAGGCGCCACCCTTGTCGCCAACTACCTCAACTTCTACATCATTGAAGATTACACTCCAATCTAGCTTGGGGAGTGCAACCCCAATTATCTAGATAAGTATCTTACTATCTATCTATACTATATTAATATTATTAGTTAAATGTTTTGTTTGCTAGAAAGTTTGTTAAGAGTCTAGTTTTATAAAGTCTAGTATTTTAAAGAGTCTTTTGTTAGAGTGTGAATAAAAGGATCAAGAGAGAGTGCTCACTAAGTTTACTTTGCTCAACTAAAATGAACCCCAAAATCTGCCAACATGGAGATGATGAATAGTTGCTCCGTTGTTATACTTTTCTAGTACCTAGCTTTCAAGCTTAATTTCTCTTGAGCTCCATTTGCAAAATTACTTTGATTTGATATTTGCTCTAAACCTGAAACCTATGGGATGCAAATGCTTGCTCTAAAGTCTAGGTAATTGACGGATATGATATATGATAGTCTGAGCTGCTATTTGATCTTACTCCAAGTGACACTAGATTTCTAGAGATTTATATTTTGAAAATTGAAAATGCACATGATAAGTTCCTGTGTGACAAGAGTGTGAACCTCCTAGCACAGCCATATATACATGCTCCATAGATTAGGAAAACCTTTGAGATTTATATATAGGCTGCTTGCTTTGCATTGAGTTTGTTCAATCTTTGTCGACCCTTAGAAACTTGTCATGCTGATCATGTACACTCCACTCCACTCATTCCATCACACTACATTCCACTCCACTCGACTCCACTCATTTATATGCTATTTCCACCTTGGAAGTATGCATCCATCACATATATATACCATATACACCCATTCACTCTAGCCAGCAAAAATATTCTACTCCTATCTCAGGAGAAAGCAACCAAAAATATTCCATATACCCATCCACTCATTCATTGCTAGCCAATATCTTACAAAAGCTCCATTACATTTGTTTATCTCTTAAAAGTTATTGCAAAAGAGATTTGGGTTGTAGATTTTTTTTTAAAAAAAGGGGGAGATGAAAAATGGACAAGTGTCCTACGGGCGAGTAGAGCCTACCTCCCTGAGAAAAAGAAAGAATAAAGGAGAGTTAAAAAATGGACAAGTGTCTGCTGAAAACAATGGGTACTTAGATGCTCGCCTCTCCATAAAAGAAAAATAAAGAAAGAAAAAGATACAACCCAGGTTCTCTACAGAGTTTCCAAATTCCAAAAGAGAGAAGATTCCTCAAGGAGCAAAAGTAAGATTTCCGATCATTCATTTTATACACCTTACTATATTCCCTACCATCTATATTCTATCCACCATACACATGCACCACTTGATCAGTGTGACTTGTAACTTTGGATCCATTGCTTAAATTTACAATATATGCTTAGTAAGAAAATTTAATTTTCTCCTACCTATGAGCTCTAGATATAAAGCCTTAGATATAGGGTGAGAGAGAAGAAGGCATAGTGTGCTACTGCCTTAGCCAAAAATACTACATATTATGAGAGAAGGCAACACAACCTTATTGCCTTAGAGAGGATCCACAAATACCACATATGAGAGATTAGAGAGTCATACTGGAAACTTTGAGTTTTATTTGAAAACCAACAAAAACTCGGAAGGACAGGTTGATCAAAAGAGTTTGAGATACGAGTGCTCGACTTGACTGTTCTATCTTTCAATTACCCAAGATTGATGAAAAGGTTATAAGCCCCAAAAGGTAAAAGGTAATATGGGTAAGTTGAAGTTTTGAAAAGTTTATTTTTTATCTGGAGAGAAATTTTGTTTGAAAGCATGTGTACTTTTAAGGTGTGATAGCGTTGCAACAACTCCTGATCCAAGTAAGAAGTTTAATATAATATCATGTGTCTTGCTAGAGACTAGCAAGAGGTAAGCTTGGGGGAGCTTGTTGACACCTGTTATAGCATAATATTATAAGTCAATTAACATGAAATAAGGGCTCAAGTCAAAGACCAACATAAGTCTAGGGGTCTAACTAATATATTTCCATGAGTTTTGGTATTCTGTGACTTTCCAGGGACTTAACAGATAAATGTAGAGAAGAATGGAGAAAGTTCCGGAATATACAAGACATATGATGACAAGACTTGACCGTGAAGTAACTCAACCCAAAAAGTGGACTAAAACATTCTAGAAGATACCAGAGGACACCAGAAGAAACGGGAAGCCATGGTGGCATGACACCCTGGTGGCCGCCAGAGCCAACTAGGCCGGCCGCCAGGTGGGTCCCACCTGTCAGCCTCACCTTTTTATGTCGGTTTACCACCGACCTTGAGGTTGTATCTACACCGTTATTGAAGGTCGGTTTGATCCAAGGGTCCACATTCATCGCCAAGTCCTATATAAGAAGATCACCTGACCCCAGGGTGAAACCCTAACTCATAATCAATTCATTATCATCAAGACCAATTCAGTTCTCATCAAGTCCAACCAAGTCTAGACCTAAGCCCTAGTTCATCATATTAGAAGTAGTTAGCTATCTAGCTAGTTCTAGTTGAAGATCAAGTTCATCTTGAGTTCCTGATAGTCAAGCAGTAGAAGGAGCATCTTTCTTGTGACTTCGCTCTTGTATTCGATCTGTAAGTATTATTATTGATACACTATTGTTATGACTTTGATCTATATAATGATTATATTCTTATTGATATGTGTTTATGCATGCTATGATTATATGTTTAGTTTAGTGAGATTGTCTTATATCTTATGCATGGAATTGTATAGCATCCACGTAGATGATCACTATGTGGGTGATAAGCAATGTGTAAACGTGGTGTTTATACAACGTTTATCCGCAATTGCACCCTACATTTCGGGCGTGTGGTAGATCGGCGAGTGGTGATCTGTTGAGTCCTTTGTAATTCACCCTCCGAATGTAGGACTAGTCGAGCTTATAATTACGGTAATGATCAAGTTTTATCCTTGGTTGTTATTGGTAATGCTTGCCATGTGTAGATGTAAAGCAACCTTGCCATGATAGCTAGATGTATTGCACTAATTATAGTATTCATTGACATATGATTAGGATTATCTTAGGAATATTCTTTCTATTCTTTCTATAACATGCTAATAGCTCGTATGATACTAGTGGCATATGATGATCTTAGACTTGGGTAGTTATCATTTATATAAATATCTTTATCTTGTGACTTATCCTATTGAGTAATGTTAGATGCATATGACTACTCTGCATTATACAACTGTAAGTGGATCTCATAAGTAAATCACTTCCTAAATCATTAGATACCCTTTTCTCTCTACTTTGCATAGAGTTACCTTCCCTGTGGTAAAATATAAATACGATACCTGGATTACTCCCGGTGAAGTGCTATGATGGTATTTCTTTCTGTGCGCTTGCAGATATCATGTTCATTCTTTTATCAAGACCTTTCAAGAATACCATACCCGCATTTCTTTGAGCGTTATTGCTAGGGTGACAGACTAGTGTATAGGTAATGCCTAGAAATGAGTGGTATACCTTGAGTACATATCCTGGTGAGATTAACTCCACTATGGATAATGATGCTAAGTTTACATCCCACTACTAACGCCGCCTAACTTCACTTTGTTGGATCATGAGGTTAATCCCATATCCAAGCTAACATGATTAGATAGATATCCCATATATATTTCTTTCGCCTTCCTAATTTGGATCGTGTTAGAAATATCAACAGCAACTCAGTGGGAGCCTTCTCGGACATCACACCATAGTCTCGTCCTACTCCGATCAACCGCACAGAATATAAAAAAGAGGTTGAGGTGGATGTTAGAATTTCTCCCCTTTTCCTATGGAATAGCTGGTATAGAAAGATTTGTGCGTTTCTCTGTGGCATTTAAAGCAATCCAAATGCGTGAACAATAGCCAAATCCTTAGGATCCTGAATGGTACATTTTTCCTGCATTTCTTCTTCCAATCTTCTCTTGGGCCTAAATGTTTATCGCTTGCCGAGCAGAAAAACCTAGCCGGTAGCCACATTTTCACGACGGACGGGTTGGGAGGCCAGCCTGGCGGAGTTCGTAGGTGGTGGCCGCTCCTCTTGAGATATTCAAGCCAATCGGCCATTGTGGTGGCAGGCGCACTGCGGCCTTGAGAGGGTCGGGCGCTCGATGTTTGTAGGGTCGAGGGCGCGGTTCGTGCTCCGGTCATCACAAATGCGGCGGTGGTGCGTCGGCAACGTTCGTGTTACGGCTAAGCACGGCCAGAGGAGTCCGGCTCGGTTGCCAACACATTGTCGGTGAGCCCGCCATCTTGTCTACTATTGACCACTTGGAGAATGTAAACTACGAGTGAGATCTACATGTTTATTTATTTATTTATTTGTTGTGATGTACATGTGTAGATTTGTCGTGGTCTAATACCACCGTCACGATAATGGTGGCTAGTGCGGACTCCGAATGGCCTAGCTGCGGAGACAATGACACGATTTATCTTGGTTCGGGGCGAAGTCGGGCTCCCTAGTCCGGTGTGTTCACTATCCGAGCTCAAATGCTCGTGCCCGGGGTGCGTACAAGCGGAGGCGAGAGAGGAGCGGGCTCCCAAGTCTCTATGATTGAGGCAAGTGCCAATATGAGAGTGAGGATGCGGATTTGAGAAGAACCGGGTGCGTTGTTCTTCTTCTTTGCTTGCTTGCCCCAACTGAAGACCCTACCCCTCCTTTTATAGTAGCAAGGGGATAGAACATGTGAGCTCTCCGAGTTGGGGCGGGGGGTAGGTGGAACAATATGATCTTAATGTCTTGTCGGGCGAAAGAGCTCTTCGAGCGAGCTCGTGGGTTGGCCAATAGCTACCTCGAGCTCTCGGCGGCCTTGGATGCTGAGAACTGGTCGTCGCCGTACATGGCGGTCGGGGCATGGGCGGTGGTCATGCGTCGCCTCGTCCTTGACCGTAGTTGGAAGGCGTCCCTTCGGTATGGGGGTGCCCATGTTGGCGGCGATGGCGTCACGGGTAGTGTCGTCTCCGGTCATGATGGCGGAGTTGCTGAGTTGACGGGATACGACGATCGAGCTCTCGGATCGAGCTCTTTGGTTGGCCGGGGCCCTCTCTTGAACTCTTGACGGCCTTGGATGCCAAAATTGGTCGTCATTTGCACGCGCGAATCCTGGTCGGGTGGCGGTAAAAGGGTCTGCGACCCCAATCGTGGTTGGAATCGGTCCGTCGGCGTGGGGTGCCCATGCCGTGGATGAGGTATGCGCCGCGTCGCCATACTGCCGCGTCTTGTGGGCGCTTTGTTGGAGTCATCGGGGCATGGGCGGGCGACGGGACGGGCCGTCTTTCCGCCATTGTGCCTCGCGCATGGCCCGCGTGCTGCCCGGGGAGTGGTTGGCCAACTCACGTGGCTGCGGTCTTCGCGTGGCGCCCGGAGGACGAGCTCGTAGACGGGCGTTTGTTGAGCGGTTCGCTCGAGCTCGAGCTCGGCGAATCGGAGAGAGGTCGCGTCACGGAGGCTCTGGCGCAAACTTGAAGGGCGCCGTCTCGGCGAAGCGGAAAGGGTCTCGCCCGAGGCTCGATGCGCGATCGAAAGGTCGGCGACGGAGACCTCGGCGAGGCGGAAAGAGGTCTCTGCTTGTGAAAGAGCTCGTGCGCCGTATAATGTCTGCTCTCGTAGGCGACCATGGGTGGAGGAGAGGTCCTTGGTTAGAATCCTACGAGACATGATGTCGGAGGGTCTTGATTGACGGATTGGGGTCATCAAAATATTGATCCCCCACAGTAGCCCCGAGCATTTGAGAGAGAGGAGAGATCTCTCGAATGCTCCGTTTGGCGCCACTTGGAGCGGGGTTCCGAGTCATGTTTTGGTCGTGGGTGTGGCGGCATTTCGGTAGTGTAAGCCCCGAGGCTCGGGAGGGGCGTGAGCTCTCGCGGAGGCTTTTTGTGTTGTTGTGAGCCCTTCGACCTGTTGTCTTCGGAGGTCGTCGATCCCGAGCTCGCCTTCCTTCGCCGTCGGCCGTCGGATCGACCTCAAGGTATGGGTGCTTTCGGCATCCGCGGCTGTCGAGTCCCGAGCCATCGGGAGAGCCCGCTCTCCCCTTAGTGGATTTTCCAATGAGCGGCCGTGGTCGTTGCGGCGGCCTTGTGGCGGCTCCTTGGGAACCGAACGCCGTCGCCGTTTTTTTTTATCGGTGGTTTGTCGGGGGCGCCGCGTGCCCCGCGATTGGTCGCGATTCTGAGTCGCCGTCATTGGCGGCGGTTCCTCGCGAATCGTGCATCGTGGGTGGAGATCGTGGGGAAGCGGGGGCGCCTCCCCGCGTGGGGAGGTGAACCGTCGCGGCCCGGCTATAAATACAATGGCTCGGGTCGTGGAGGTGGCATTCGTCTTCTTCCACCCGCACTCTTCTCCTCCCCTCGGAGCCACCTTCGCTCGACGGATGGAGGGTCAAGGGTCTTGAGCGCGGGAGGCCGGGAGGAGGGCGCCGGCGCCCGGCGGGGAGGATTCGTCTTCCGGCGCAACATCGTCGGCGGGCGATCCCGGCTCGCCCGGCCATGCCTTCTCCGCCCGCCGGCGGCGCCGCCTCGCCTCCGCCCCCGGGGCGGTGATCGCGAGCTCCGCCTCGGACTTCGGGCTGCGCCGCGCGGTCGGGGAGATGTGAGGCGGCGCTCATCGACACCTTGGAGCGGGGAGCTCGCGATCGCGGCGCATGATGCGAGAATGCCGGCCGGCTCGCCGCGGTGGCGTCTCCCTTCCTGTTTGGTCTTTTGAGTTGATGTCCGGCTCGGCGATCCTCCTGTAATTCCGTCGCGGGCTACGGAAGAGCGGATCGCTTACGGGAGCGGCTCCCGGTAGTTGCCGCTCGCGGCGCCGTCGCGAGCGGTGGCGGCTCTGGCGATGGCGTCGTCGTCGGCCCGGCGCCGCCGAGCGAGGGATCCGTGGTTTTGCGGATGGAGACTCGGTGGCGAGCCTTGGTGCGGGCGTCGAGGAGTTCGAGGTCCGCTGCGGAGCGGTGGTGGCCAACATCGGCGTCGGCGCCCTGCGGCGGAAGAGTAGCCCGCCGAGTCCGGAGGCGGTGGCGGCTTCCCGGTCTTGGCGGGTCTTCGTCACCAAGATCAAGCTCGACAAGGACCGCAAGGGGCGAGAAGGTGAACGGCTCCACCGCCAGCGTGGGCATCCACCCCTCCAAGGTCATCGTCACCAAGCTCGAGCTCGACAAGGACCGCAAGGCGCTTCGGCCCGCGGGCTTTGCGAGCTCGGTGAGGCCGTAGGACGTCGTCGCCGTGGAAGCCGTTGTAGATAGGACCTCTTACGTACCCTTTTCGTTTTTGTAGTTTCCTTCTTTGGGTTCATGCACTCGTGCCTATATGTATGTATGCTTTTATGAACAATGAAAGCGTAAGGGTTAGGTACTAATTTTGTCTGTATGGCCGAGGTCTCGACCGTAGTTAGTCGCGAGGTCTCGAGCTCGTTGGGCGGCGTTCGGGCCCGAGGTTGTGACGGGAGCGTGGGACAATCTTGTCGATAGTGTTCACGAGTCCGTAACACCTCGGCACGGAGGGGGCTGGCTTAGTTCGGCGTCTTTCGCCCGTTCGACTGTCTGAGTAGCCCCCGTGTCTCTCCCTTTGCTTGGGTTTCGTCTCGGTGATGCACGGTGATCCCCGCGGTGTGCTCGGCGAACTGCGGGTGTAGTCCCCGAGGCTCCGCGGGGGCGAGAGGTCAGCGTGGAGGCTTTTATAGGCTATCGTGTGTTCGCTTTCCCGTTTATAGCACGAGGCCGTAAAGGGGGGTGAGCTCGGACTTGGTTTTACCTCGTTGGCGAAACCAGAGTGCTCGGTGAGTTGATAGCGGGTGGTCGGGAGGTCAAGCTCGAGCTCGTTCGATGTGGTCGGTGGCGGACCGACCTCATATTCAAAGGCGCGACTTTTACGGTTTTAGGGCTCGTTCGAAGAGCCCGTGGGACTCGTGTCCTCCTCGTTAGTGGAGGATAACCTGAAGTCGTCTTTTTTTTTCCTTTGACAACCCGAACACACTTAGGCGAAAAGCCCCCGAGTTCGTTCGAGTTCTCGGGGCAAGAGCCGTCGGTCTTTGCTTTGCCTTAGCGTCCCTCACTCGTGGTGTTTTGCGGGCGGCCGTCGAGCCCTTGTCTTTGGGCCGGCCTTAGAACCCTAGGGCCGGCGAGCTCGTGTATCAAGCTCTATCGTCGAGCTCGAAGATTTTCAGCCGGTGTGTCGAGCTCTCGGGCGCCCGCCCCGCGGTAAAAATAGCCGTTGGGATTTTTACCGTTGGAATTTTTCCCGTTGGTCGGGAGTTATCCCATTAATGCTTGCGACCGCCGGACTTCGCCCGGATGGCGGCCGTGGGTTGTTGTGGCGATAGCCGTTCTTGGCGTGGACGCGACGACGTGGCGTGGGCCCCACCCCGACGGTTCCTTCTCGGCGCATCCGTCGCACACGGCCTTATAAGTAGGCGGAGATCGGGGCGGATTCACCTTTCTTCCCCTTCCTTCTACGAAAGCCAAAGAGCGGAGAGAGAAAAAGAGATAGAAAGAGAGAGAGAGGACATACTTCTTTGCTCGGATCTACTTCTCCCCTCTCCCCGGTTCGCCAGATGATCCGCCTCTCGCGGCGCAAGATGGGGACATGGCATCGTTCGACGGCGACCAGCGGCGGTGGAGCTCTGCGGCCTCGTCGGCCGGGCTCCGTGCCCGCGACGGAGGCGAAGAGTGGATCCTCCCCGCCGTCGCCGCGAAGTTCCCGATCCGCCCGGCGGGTAGTGCGTGGTGTCGTTCGTGGCCTTCCACGGCGCGGCCTCGGCGTCCCTCCGCCGCGATTTCTTCCGAGCCTCTTTGTGCCGCGGGGGCGTCGAGCTCCGGCACGGCGCCGAACGGCATCTGGCTGTTTTTCGGCGTTCCGCGATCTTGTCGCGGATGGTTGGGATTCCCCCAACTGGGAGCTCTTCCGGCGCCGTCTATGCCAAGATCCGAGGGGCTTGAAGGGGGCGACGGAGGTCCCGGAGGTGCGGCTCCGTTGCTGCGTCACGATCCCCGGTTGCGCGGTGGGAAGGTCCGCGAGTTCTTTCCCAAAGGGCGACTTCCCCGGCGGCAAACCCCGGGTGGAGGGAGGAGTGGTTCTACCTTAAGAAACGACCCACCATCCTCTGCCAGAAATTAATTGGGAAGGCGTTCGACACCGCAGCGGCTGTGGCGTGAGTCCGCCGCGATCACGTCCTCGGGCGGTGGAGGCCGTGGCGTTGAAGCGGCGCTCGCGGCGCCGGTCGGACGGTGAACCATATCATCGAGGCCTGGCTCGCGAAGGCGCTGGTGCCGCTCCAGCGGCGGCGTCTTCGTGTCCTGGGAGATGGCCGGAGCTCGCGCCGTTCGTGGGGGCGGCGAACGGCGTCCGCGCGAGCCGTCGAGCGAGGTGGAATGGTGGATAACTTCGGCGACTTGAGACGGGTGCGAGGGCCCCCGAGCCCCCAAGTTCTCCACGACGCGGATCTGCTGGCGGCGGTAAGAGCTCGCACTTCTTATTCGTTCGAGGTTGCCCACTTATCGCTTTGAGTTCAGGAGGATGAGCTTGTGTTTTTGCGGGTTGGCGAAGTGAAGTCATTTGGTTCGCGTCCTCCCCTCCTGAAAGGGCGACGCTGGAGGGCCGGCCAGAGCCCCGGCAAAGCGGGCTCGTCGGCGGCGGCGGCGCGCGGGGAGGAGGAAGGCACGGCGACGGAGTCCCCCTCAGGTCGTCCGCGAGGCCCGTGGCCGGGGAGATCGGGACCTCATCGGGGCTCCGAAACTTGATGCGGCGCTTACGCCGTTGGCGCAGGAGGTCGGCGCCCGGCCTCGGGGCGGCCCCGGTGCTCCGGCGCCCGGACTCGGCGGGTTCCTCGGGCGAGTCGACCGGGGTCGGGGGTGCTGAGCCACCGCTCGGGAAAGAGGCGGGATGTCGACCGCGGTGAGTTCTCTTCCCCCTTCTGGTCGTGTACGGCGTTCGGGCGCGCGGGTCTTAGTTGTCATTGGCGTTGCGGGGCGGCCCCGGTGTACCGACGGCGCCCTCGGGCGAGTGAGGGGAGACCTCGGCCGCGCGAGCTCGGGCCGGCGATGGAGAGCTCTTCGATGCCCCAGTAACGACGAGCTCGGCCTCCAGCGGATGAGTGTAGGGCTGGCGAGCTCGAGGGCTGCCGCGACGAGCTCGGCGGTGGGGACACCGTCCATGGCGGCGGGCACGGCGGCGGCAACGGTGGGCGCGACTGCGGGGTCCCGGATGATGGCGCTGGTCCGTTCAAAGGGCTCTTTGTCGACCTACTGCCATTGTCGGCGTTGAGCTCCTCCTCTCCGGGCCCTGCGTCGAACAACGACTGTGGGCGCGAGTCGGGGCGTCGAAGATGGCCCCGGACTTGATCGTGAGACTCCAGCCGGCGGCCTCGTTAGGGGGCGGGGGAGCCGGATCCGTGGCGGCGGAGAGGAGGAGACGGCGGGGTCCGGGATATTCCGCCTTGGGCGGGGCTGCCGGAGAAGATCGGCGGGAGTCGGTGGCTCATACACGAATCGAGGGAGGCTGCCACCGAGATCCACTTGTTATCGACATCTCAGACGGCGAAGAGACGGCGGAGCGGCCCGGTTGCGCGGCCGAAGGTGAGGGCCCATCGGGGCTAGCCACGAAGACGTCGTGGGTCCCCTCAAGGGATCTGTGCGGCGCCCGTCGGCGGCGTTCGGCGGGGGAAATGACATCGTTCTCTGCCGACCACGATGGCGCCGCTGCGGGCCGCGCCCCCAGGGGACCGGCGTGCCTGTTCCGACTTGTGCGAGGTTCGAGATCGTCATGGCCTCGGTGTTCTCTCCTTTTCTTGTGCTTCCCCAAGTTGCTCATGTGCTTGTGCTCTTCGAGGGCGTGCGGGATTCCATCCGAGAACACAACCGGTGACACGGCTTTCGCGAGGGGCCGGGCTTCGTCGAGAAGCTCGTTGAGGCGTACAAGGACATGAGTGAAGAGCTCGGCGCGGCGCGGCTTCATCAATTTCTTGCGCGCCCGACGGAGGACGTCGTCGGACTCGTCGGGGCGGAAGGCCGGGCCTTCCGGGCGGCACAAGAAGGAGCCGAAGCCGCTCGGCGGGGGCGGCTCGAGGGGCGGCGGCTTGCTCGCCCACGAGCAACAGGCGCAAGAAAATGCAGGAGGAGCTCGACACCCTCCACCGCTGCTTTCGAGGACAAGGGCTCGGCTCTCGGCGGCGAGGCAGAGGGGCGGAGGCCCTTCATAAGGAGAGACGGAGGCTGCCGGAGTGCCTCCGTCGGCGCGCGGCGAGAAGCTTGCGGGTGAGTGTCACCGCCCTGTCTTGCGTTTTTGTTTTCTCCGGTATTTGGGGGCTGATTGTCCTCGCCGGCGGGCCTCGGCGTATGATCGCGAGGTCGCGAAATGTGGTCTTTGCTGCCACGCGACGATCGCGGAGGGGACCGGCTCAACGAGGAGAACCAGAATTTCTGGCAACGACGGGGAGCTCTCGAGTGGTGTGGAGTAAGCGGGCGTCCGATCCTCGCCACGGTATCAGTCGTGGTGACTTCCGTTATTGAACCGTCTTCTTGTCTTGCGGGGAGAAGGAGAAGTCCACGAAGGCGGCGGGGGCGTCGCGGACATGGAGCGGAATCTTGCCTCGGCCCAGGCCACCAGCATACCCGGCTCGCTGTGAAGGGAAGGAGACGGACTTGACGGCGCACCCCGTCGGCTTCGTGACGCGCGAGGAGGAGCTTGAGCGTCTTCGGGCTTGTGCCTCTAATGCCACGGAGGAGGGGGCGAGCTCAGCGGGCGCTCGAGGATCTCGCTACCGCGGGCGGGATGTGTGCGGCGTCCTCGGCGTTGAGGAGATGGCGGACCGGCGTGGAATCCAGTGCCGTATAAGGTGGCGAAGGACGCCCGCCGTGGTCCACAAGGCCGTCGGCGTTATCTTCGGTCACTATCCGAAATGGACGTCGGCGGTGAAGGCGGGATGGGCGCCGGGTATCGGCCGGCGCTCAAACCGAAGCCGAGAAGATCACTGGCTGCCGGAGGCTCGACTCGTGGAGTTGTCCGCCGAGCTCTATAAACTTGCTACGAGAGAGGTGGGAGTCTGGGACTCATCACGGAGGGGCCGGCAGCTGGCCCGGAGGCCGCGGCGGGGCACTTGTCGCGGGGGCGTGGACGAGGACCCTCCTTCGTAAAAAGTAGGAGCTCGGGGCCAAGCCCCTTTTTGCGGTTAGTTTCTAAGTCCTCGTAGTTGAGGTATCATTGTTAAGGATTTAAAGGGACTCGTGTCTGGAATGAAGATCACTCGTGTTCCTTTTCCTATCCTGTGTCCTTGTTCCAACTTTTTACGAGTTCGTATTTCGGAAGTCGGATGGCGGGCCGTTTCTCGTTAGCCGCGGGGGCGTGTGAGATCGTTAAGCGGCGGTCGCGCCATGCCTTTTGTTGACGAACTCGTGACTTAGTTGTTTTTAAGACGTTAAGGAAAAGGAGCACGGTCTCGTGAGCGAGAGCTCGTTATTGTGATCTTTGTGAAGAATTTGCGAAAAATTGGTGTAGTAAACCGATGGGGTGTGCGCCCCATTCCTTGTAGCCCCCGAGCAAGGGCGGCCTTTGTCGGATGAAGGCCCGTCATTGCTCGATAACTTAAGACGTGAATTCGAGATGCTTGCACATCGGATTGCATCGAACGGTGTCTTATTGAATTTTTACAGTTATGATACTTCAAAATACATCTTAAGGGTAGAAGCGACGTAGCTGTTCGATGTTCCATGCGTTGGTGAGGATTCGTCCCTGATGGTCCTTGAGCTTGTACGTGCCCGGCCTCAACACTTGGTCGATGACAAAGGGACCCTCCCATGGCGCGGAGAGCTTGTGCACGTCCCGGGGGCTTTGGACTCGTCGTGGGACGTGATCGCCGACGCTGAAGGCTCGTCCCCTGACGTGTCGCTCGTGGTAGCGCCGCATGGATTGTAGGTACTTGGCGGAGTGGATGAGCGCGATGACACGAGCTTCGTCGAGCTGGTCCGCGGCGTCTTCGAGCAGCGCTTGGTTATTGTGCTCGTCGAAGGTCCGAGCTCGGGGTGAGCCGTGCTCGAGCTCGGTAGGAAGAACCGCCGGACCCGAAGACGGGAAGAACGGGTTCGTCCCCGTGGCCCCGCTTGGTGTGGTGCGGAAGACTCCACACGGCCGCGGGAGCTCGACTAGCCATCGGCGGGCGTACTTCTCGAGCCTCTCGAAGATGCGGGACTTCACGCCTGCTGCGGGATCATGCCATTAGCTTCGCTCTACCGTCCCGTTGGTCCGGGGTGGCCGGCCGGCGGCGTGTCGGCAGCGGATGCCGTGATCGCTGCACGGTCGATGAAGACTTCCCCCACGGTTGGTGCCGTTGTCGGTGGTGATCGAGTTCGGGACTCGGAAGCGGTGGATAATGCCGGTGAAGAACTTGACGGTCTCCTCGGCTCGGCATCGCGCGATGGGCATGACTTGATCCATTTGGAGAACTTGTCGATAGCGACGAGGAGATGCGTGTATCCCGGTCGTCCTGGAATGGTCCTACCATGTCAAGACCCCAGACGGCGAACGGCGGGTGAGCGGAATCGTTTGGAGGGCTTGGGGTACGGGAGGTGTGTGCGCTTGGCGAAGAACCGGCAGCCCTCCATAGCGTCGGACGACTGGGAGTGGCGTCGGCGGCGGGTCGGCCGGCGATGAAACCTTGGCGGAAAGCTTTCGACGAGCCCGCGGTGCGCGTGATGGCGCGTCGCCCCGGTGGATTTCTTTGGCGAGCTCGACCATCTTCGACGGTGATGCAGCGCTGTAGGATGCCATTGCCCAGCGTCGGTAGAGCTCTTCCCCCTCTGAGCAAAGCCTTAGCCCTCGGGCTGGCCGTCGCGACTCCTCTTGCCCGGGGAGCTCGCCTTGCTTCGACCATCGTAGCAGCGGGACACGCCCGGTCGGCCGGGGTGGCTGGTCGACCCAGCCCCGGCCGGCCCGCGAGTCGGCCCCGGAGCCTGCACGGAAGGCTCGTCGCCAAGCGGGCCCTTGTATCGGGAGCGCTCGACCCCTCGCGGACGTCGGTGTCCATGGGGTCTTCCGGGGGCTTGGCTCGCACCTTCCGGCGGGCTCCTCACGAGCCGTATCGAAGGCTTGTGTTGTTCGTGCATGAAGACTCGGGGGCCCGGCCGCGGCGGTGGCGAGCTTGGCGGGCGTCGGCGTCGTTGTTGAGGTTGCGGTGGGCGTGGTTGACCTCCCGGCCGGTGGAAATGTTCCTCAAGTTCTCGGACCTTACGGTGGTACAGACCATCTTCGGGTTGGCCAGCGGTCGACCTCTTTCATGACGGTTTTTGCGCGGCTCGAGTCTCCCGGACCTCGAGTGCGGATCTGCGAGCTCGTGCGCAATTCATAGCCCCGTTCTGCGCTTCGTGTTCGGCCACGTTGTTGGGCGGGGGGAAGTGCGGGCGTATCGAGTATTTCATGCACACCTTTTCGGAGGGGGTGAAGGCGAGGCCCCCAGCCCGTACGCCGTACTTCTTGCCGTCCAGGCGTCGAAGTGTAGGGTCCGATTACTCGATGTCGTCGGGCCTGGTGGCTGCTCGACCTCGGTCCATTCGGCAATGAAGTGCGCGAGCACGAGACTTGATGGCGTCTGCGGGCGCGTCGTGATTTCGGCTCCCATGAGCTCGATCGCCCACTTGGCCGTGCGTCCGTGACCTCGGGGCTGCGGATGACCTCCCAGGGGATGCCGAGCGCCGGTCACGGGTGGGGTCGGTAATGTCCGAGCTTGCGTCGGGTGATGGTAAGCGCGTACACGAGCTTTTCGGCTGTGGTAGCGAGTCTTGGTGTCGGTGAGGACCTCAGCGGCGAAGTACACCGGACGTGTACCTTGAGTGCGTGCCCTTCCTCCTCTCTCGGCGACGGCGCGGTGCTCACCACCTTCGAGGTGGCCGAGATGTAGAGAAGGATTGGCTCGTTAGCTGCGGAGCAACGAGCACGGCGGGGCGGCAAGGAGTTGTTTCGTGGGTCGAGGGGGCTTCTTTGGGCCTCGTCGGTCCGGGGAGAAGCGCCCGGTTTTCTTCAGCGGCTTGTAAAGGGGGGCTTCGCTCCCCGGCCCGGGCTATGAAACGACTTCGGCGCCGCGAGGCAGCCCGTGAGCCGCCGCACGCATTTGGCGTTCTTAATCGGCCCCATGCTCGTGATGGCGGCGATTTTCTCGGGGTTGGCCTCGATGCCGGCGCTCCGAGGAGCGATAAAGCCGAGCAACTTCCCTCGCGGGACCCAAAACGCATTTTCGGGGTTGAGCTTGACCCCGTATTCTCGGAGTTTGGCGAAGACCTTTTTCGAGATCCGGGACGAGCTCTTTCGGCGTTTCGTTTTGACGACGATGTCATCGGCGTAAGCTTCTACAAGCTTCCCGAGGGAGCTCTTTGAAGACTTTCTCGCATACACCTTTGGAAGGTGGCGCCGGCGTTCTTCAAACCGAAGGGCATCGCCACGTAACGAGAATGCGCCAAACGGGTGATGAAGGAGGTGGCGAGCTGATCGAGCTCGTTCATCGCTATCGAGGTGGTAGCCGGAGTAGGCGTCGAGAAAACAGGGGTTTCGCACCGGAGGTGGAGTCAATGATTTGGTCGATGCGCGGCAAAGGAAACGGATCCTTCGGGCATGCCTTGTTGAGACCCGTGTAATCAACACACATTCTCCATTTCCCATTCTTCTTCTTGACTAGTACGGGGTTGGCTATCCACTCGGGATGATACACCTCCTTGATAAACCCGGCGGCTAAGAGTTTATCTATTTCCTCGCGATTGCTTGGCGTCGATCGTCATCAAAACGTCCCGAGCCGTTGCTTCACCGGCCGAGCCGGGCTTAATGTTCAAGGAGTGCTCGGCGACTTCCCTCGGTATGCACCGGCAAGTCCGGGGCTCCACGCAAACACGTCGAGGTTTGCGCGGAGGGGGGAGTCGGCGAGCTCGCCTTCCTATTTAGGAGAGAGCTCGGACCCTACGCGGAGGGCGTGGCCATCATTATCGACCTCTATCTCCTTGGCGTCCTTCTCGGGCTCGAAAGTGCCTACGGTCTTCATGAGCTCACCGGATGGGCTCGATCTCCCGGGCCGTTCGAGCCCATCGCGCGAGCTTCGTGCCCGCGTGGGCTTTCTTGAGCTCGGGGGGTGTCCTCCGCCTCGCCCGGGCCGCCATCTTCGGCGATTCACGCCGATCTCGACCGCGGCGTCGGCGTCTTGGGCGGCGGCGACCTCGCATCGAAGCGTGCTCGAAGGTGGAGTCGACGGTGATGACCCCCTTGGGCCCGGGGATCTTAAGCTTGAGGTAGGTGTAGTTGGGGACGGCCATGAATTTCGCATAGCACGGCCGCCCCAACAGCGCATGGTAGGCGTTCTTGAAGGGGAGCACCTCGAACGTGAGGGTCTCCTTCCGGAAGTTATCCGGGGTGCCGAAGGTGACGGGGAGATCGATTCGCCCGAGCGGGATCATCTGCTTCCCCGGTACTACGCCATGGATCGGGTCCGGTGAGGGACGAAGGCGCGCCTTGGTGATGCCAAGGGCCTGGAGCGCGTGGACGTAGAGGAGGTTGAGGCCGCTGCCTCCATCCATCAACACCTTGCCGAGGCGCTTGGTGCCGATGATGGGATCGACGACGAGCGGGTACCTCCCTGGGTACGGGATGTGTCGGGGATGATCGGCCCTGTCGAAGGTGATCGCCGAGCTCGACCACTTGAGGTAGGCGGGCGTCGCGGGCTCGGTGAAGAGGACTTCGCGGCGCGTGAGCTTCTGTCGGCGCTTGGACTCGTAGCCCGGGGCTCCCCCGAAGACGACGTTGACGGCGCCGTCCTCGATGTAGGCGTCGTCGCCGCCCGCCCTCGGGCTCTGCCGCCATAGGCTCGGGCCGGTCGCCCTGGCGCCTCCCAGCTCGGCGTGCCCATCGCGTGCTTCTTCGGGAGCCGACCGGTCCTTCATTTTGTGCTTGACGGGACCCTCGTGATGTGGGCACGGGGCCTCGAGCATCTTGTCGAAGTGCTCCTTGTGGGGGCGAGCCTTTTCCCCCCTTCGCGGGGTTTGCGCTTGTCCGCGATGGCGACAAACTCGTCGTCGTCGTCGTCACGGGGCGCTTGTTCTTCTTGTTCTTCCTCTTGCGGGGTGGGAGCTGGACCGCCCGCGGCCTCGTCGTCGTTCGTGGGCTTGCCCTTGCCGTGTGACGGCGGAGGCCGGGCGTCCTCTCCCTCGCGTGTCCGGTGGCGAGGTCGAGGCTCCTTCACGGACTTAGGCTTCTTGGCGCCGAGCTCGCGGATGAGACTCTCGCAAGTGGTGCCGAAGGTAAACGCGGTGATGATCTCGGTCGGAGGCCTCGGAGAGGTTGTTGCGGGGTTTAGAGAAGCGCCGATGTAGTCGCGCGGGCTCTCCCCTTCTTACGCATCCCCCGGAGATCCCAGTCGTGCTTGGCCTGGCGTAGGTGCCCTGGAAGTTCTTAGACGAAGGCGTCTCGCAAATCCTCCCGGTCGCGGATGGTGCCCTCGGCAGGTGCTCGAGCCAAGAACGGGCGAATCGCAAGATAGAGGGGCAGGTTGCGGATGATGAAGTAGTCGCTGTCGGCGCCTCGGCTTGACAACCGGGCGGTAGTCTTCGAGCCGTGGGCGGGGTCGGTCTCCCGTTGTATACACCGAGGTCGGAGCCCGAAGCGAGAAGGGAAGGGAGCGTCGTGTATCGCGCGAGCCGAAAGCCCTTGGCCTCCTCGAGCTCGAGCTCGGCGCTGCGATCTCGCTGGGGAGACGGACTCCGTTGGCGGCGTTCCGGCGTGGGGCTGCGGCCCTTGTCCTCGTCGGTGTCATGACGCCCTCCCGCGGCGATTGTCGTACTGCGGGGGCAGCTTCACGTAGTCGTCGCGGCGGTGCTTGTCGTCGTCCACGGGGGCGCTTTATGCGCGGGCTTCGCCTTCCGTCGGGGCGATGATGGTGTCACGTGCGTCGCGGTTCTCGCCGATCCGCCGGCGCGCGTGGACCTGCGGATGAGAGGAGGCCTCGTGCTCTTCCCGAAGTCGACGGTGTGATGCGGAGCTTGCCACTGGCGTCTTGCCGCCTACGCCACGAGCTTCTTGATGCGCTCGTGGGCTCGGCGTGCTGGGGGGTCCTCGGGGGTCTGGGCGGTTCTTGCCAGGCTGCGCGGCGGCCGCCCGGGGTGCGGGAGGCTCTCCGAACACCGGCGGGAGTTGCTCGGCATCGTTATCGCAGGTTGATCACGGTCCGCGGGCGTCTCGCGCTCGGGCCGCGCCCTTGGAGGCGCCCTTGCTCCTTGCTCGGCGAGGAGGGCCTCGCGCTCCCGAGCCGCGCCTCTCGAGTTCCTCAAGTTCCTCCCGGCCCGGCCTTGACGTGATCGGCGGGGCGGGTCACGTTGGCGCGCGGCGAGCTACGGGGCGTCTTTCGGTCGGTCCCGGAGGAATGGTCGTTGTGGCTCCCCTCGGGCGTGGCACACGTAACACTGACGTGCGGGGTCGCGATCCATGAGGCTCATCCCATCGAGGGCGAGCTCGAGCTCATGGACCTGGTGCCTTAGGGACTCGTTGCCCCCAAGGAGGGGAGACCCGGCGGCCGTCGGGGTACATCTTGGCGTATCTTGTCGTGAAATCGTCCACCTCAAACGCGTCTTCTCCGGCGGCTGGAGGACGGCGTTAGCGATGGAGAAGGTGACATCACGGAACAGAGCCCGCGCGTGGGCTCGCGTCCGAGGATGTCGGGAGGAGGTCCTTGATCGGGACGAAGAAGCGATCCGCCGCCGCGGATGGGGCTTGCGGGCTCGGCGGAGCCCCCCGCCCCATGTCGGCGAGGATGGAGTCGGTGGCGTCGCGGGCGCCTGGGGCGCCCTCACGCCGCATCGGGCGGGCGAAGACGGCTCCGCGGTGACTTCACCGGATCGGTGCCGGTGAAGTCGAAGGTGCCGGCGCGGCAGACGGCGCTCCGGTCGGCGATGTCGATGAAGAAGCCATCGGAGTGGAAGATTGTCGCACCGGCCTCGTCCCCCACCGCGCGCGCCAACTGTCGTGGTCTAATACCACCGTCACGATGTGGTGGCTAGTGCGGGACTCGAATGGCCTAGCTCGAGACAATGACACGATTTATCTTGGTTCGGGGCGCGAAGTCGGGCTCCCTAGTCCGGTGTGTTCACTATCCGAGCTCAAATGCTCGCGCCGGGTGCGCATAAGCGGATCGAGAGAGGGAGCGGGCTCCCAAGTCTCTCTATGATTGAGGCAAGTGCCAATATGAGAGTGAGGATGCGGATTTGAGAAGAACCGGGTGCGTTGTTCTTCTTCTTTGCTTGCTTGCCCCAACTGAAGACCCTACCCCTCCTTTTATAGTAGCAAGGGGGATAGAACATGTGAGCTCTCCGAGTTGGGGCGGGGGTAGGTGGAACAATATGATACCGTGTCTTGTCGGGGAAAGAGCTCTTCGAGGGCGAAGCTCGTGGGTTGGCCAATAGCTACCTCGAGCTCTCTCGGCCTTGGATGATGCCGAGAATCGTCGCCGGTACATGGCGGTCGGGGCATGGGGCGGTGGTCATGCGTCGCCTCGTCCTTGACCGTAGTTGGAAGTCCGTCCCTTCGGTATGGGGTGCCCATGTTGCCGACGATGGCGTCTGGTAGTGTGCGTCTCCCCTGGTCATGATGGCGGAGTTGCCGAGTTGACAGGGGATCTGACGATCGAGCTCGGATCGAGCTCTTTGGTTGGCCAGGCCCTCTCTTGAACTCTTGACGGCCTTGGATGCCAAAATTGGTCGTCGCTGCAGCCGCGAATCCCGGGTCCAGGTGGCGGTAAAGGGTCACACCGACCCCAATCGTGGTTGGAATCGGTCCCGTCGGGCGTGGGGGTGCCCATGCCGTGGATGAGGTATCGCGCACGTCGCCGTACACGCCCGCATGGGACGCACCGTTGGAGTCATCGGGGCATGGGCGGGCGACGAGACGGGCCGTCTTTCCGCCAACGTGCCTCCGCATGGCCACCGGTGCTGCCCGGGGAGTGGTTGGCCAACTCACATTACTTGCGGTCTTCCGCGTGGCGCCGGGGGACGAGCTCGTAGACGGGCGTTTGTTGAGCGGTTCGCTCGAGCTCGAGCTCGGCGAATCGGAGAGAGGTCGCGTCTCGGAGGCTCTAGCGCACAAACTTGAAGGGGCCGTCTCGGCGGGCGGAAAGAGGTCTCGCCGAGAGCTCGAGTGCGCGTCGAAAAGGTCGACGACGGAGACCTCGGCGAGGCGGAAAGAGGTCTCTCGCTTGTGAAAGAGCTCGTCTTGGCCGTATAATACGCTCTCTCGCTGTAGGCGACCATGGGTGGAGGAGAGGTCCTTGGTTAGAATCCTCGAGACATGATGTCGAGGGTCTTGATTGACGGATTGGGGTCATCCAAAATATTGATCCCCCACAAGATTAGTTTTCGGATATGAAGAGGTATTACCAACCTTTGCCCAAAAGGAATCGTGAAAATGCTAGGGGCACCACCCGGAACCTCGGATAAAGAGTAGTCCGATAGGGGAAGGGTGGCTCTCCCTTTTAAGGTGACTTCCTCCTCCCAAGCTAAGCAAAGTGAGATTATTCAGAGGCTCACACGGTCGCTACCCGACTTTAACTCGGCCATTTGGCCCATTTTTTGTTGCATCTTTGCCAACGGGTAATAATGGAGGATGTCCTCATCGGGGACATTCATGCGAACCGGGATAAACCCTTGTGTCTCTATTTGCATCACCATCCGAGCTAGATGCCTAAGTATTCGATTACTCATTGGTGTTAGTTCACAACACTATAGTAGTGGTAGGGGCGCTAACGCGTCACCTAGGCTTTAGATGGGTAGTCATGACACCGGATCCCCGGCAACACCGTGCGCCGAGAACCTTTGGACTTCATCATCACCAAAGAATGGGGTGTTGATCGGGCTTTTGCCCCGTAGCCCCCACCTTCGACCTCGACACCATTCTCGAGGCTGCGGTCGATACTCACGAAGGCACTTGCTCGGAGCATCCTCATTTCGGCTCCTTGACGTTGACTTCGAGAGGCAAGAGTGTGAACTCGCATTGTACCTAGGACCATCCCCGCCGGTGGACGTCGCGCGCCCTAGCATTCTCCTTCACCAACAATGTCGTCCCGCTTTTTTCGGCAAAGACACTATGTAAAAAGGCACATAATTACCCGTGCGCCCGAGACGCCGCTAATAACGGCGTGCGTGTTGTGACATTACCGACGCCGCTGGCCGGGCGAGCCGTCGATGAATAGACGGCGGATGGTCCCACAAGACCAAAACGCGTGCAGAAGGTCATTACAGACATCGCGTTCATGTCAAGCGTCTGTTTCCTTAATCGGCACGCGTTTCCGTTAAGCTGGTCACGACGCCGCGCGGCTACGGCGCGGCTTTTAAAACCGAAAGTGTTCGCAAAATTCAACGTATCTCGGACACGCGTTTTATCACCGGGCGCATTTTGAGACCGATCGATCGTGGATGCAACACCCTAATTCAGGGATGCGTTTTGCTTACAGGCACCATTTTTACGCCGCCCGCCGTATCGCTACGAGTATTACGACGCCGCGTGGATTCACGAGACACTTCAGCGTGGTCGAAACCGTCCGTGTTGCTTGACATCGGTGGCACGCCGTGCGCCGCAGATACCGACGCTTGGAACATACAAGGGTGCATGAACGGCCACGTAAATTAAAGTCGCGTTTATTTTCAGGCGAAGTTGTGTTACCAGGTGTCGTACATGTCGCAACCAATACCGACGCTGCTTATTTATTTTCAGATGAGTTGTGTTAGCGGTGTCCGTGGCATATCGTAACCACTACCGACGCGTATAGTTTCAGACGAGTTGTGTTACCGCCAGTGTCTGTACATGTCGCAACCAATACCGACGCGTGTTTATTTTTAGGCGAATTGTGTTAGCAGGTGTGTCTCGTGGCATGTCGTAACCACTACCGACGCACGTATAGTTTTAGATGAGATGTGTTAACGGGTGTCTGAACATGTCACAACCACTCACCGACGCGCGTAATTTACGGGCGTGTGTAGCCTACGGATATCCATCTTTGTTTCTTTGGTATTGCGCACACCGCGTGCGAAACGCGGCCGCGAGGTGCGCGTGCAGAATCGTCGCGATGTTACGATCGTCGCGTTGTCGCGGAGGTCGGCAGTGTCCGAAAGTGTTGCGCATTACATGTCAATGAGCGATCGCTCGGGTAGGTACACGCGTGCCTGTACTGCATCAATTTACCGGGCCTGCATCCGGTTTTGAACGGGCCTCGCCGCTCCGCGCCGGCCTTCCTTTGGGCCTCGAATTTGGACCTGCATGTTAGGCCCGTTCTCTTGTGGTACAACGAAATGGGCCGTTTCCGCTACATAGTTACACGCGTCGACTAGAGACGATGGATGTCGGCATGTGTGTGTGTAAGTGACGGCCCCGCACGGGCCACGCCCACGTTCGTTGGGTTATAGGCGCCAAGCAAAGGGGTGGTACCATGTGTCTCAGAACTATAGTACTCCTACCTAGTAAAGCGGATATGCGTTTGTAAGCATAAATGTTAGGGTTATCCGTTAGCAATGATTCTTTAGTACGTGTGCTGTACCTTGTATGTGCGTTCGGGTTAGCCGCTCGGGTTATCGCGATATATATAAGGCGTTCTTTGCCACACACTTGAGCACCGTCTCTCTTCGGGCGGTGGCGGCACACCGCGGGGAGGGGGCAGCGGAGGAGCGCGACGCACGGGACGGCGGGCTGCGTTGGTGTGTGCTCCGCCATATCGAGCCGTAAGTACTGCGGGCGTGCTTTAGAGCTCTTCTCCTTTGTCACCGCGTTCCTCTCCCAGCATTATATTGGTGCTCGTTCGCGAAAGGCGGCGCAAAGAAGGGCGTCTGGCGTGCTCGGCCGCCATCTTCATGTTGAGGCGTGCTCGCCCGACCTGCGGATTTCGCCGGTGGCGGGCCGTGCCGCCCGGCTTCTGCGGGGGTCGCCCGATGACGGTGGTCGCCGATCTCTAAACGTAGGTGAGCAAACCTAGCTACAGATGCTTCTAATTAAAATACAATAGTGCTTCGCATCGATTAATGCATAATGGTCGAGATAGAATTAAAGCATCTAGTTGTTGGCAACAATATCTTGACTTAAATTGGTGAGGATTTCTTCCATTTCCACCATGCTTAATTTTGTAGATGATGGGGGATCGAAGCCACCGGATGTACCGGGTGAGACGCGATAATCGTGAGTACATAGATGGGTTGCAATCTTTCCTAGCCGATCAGAGAGGCTGATATGCGCGAGACCCGATCTTGGGGTTTGTGGTGCCCATGTGTGGGACTGCAAGAACCCGGATGCAATACTCGAAGTTCGTTTTCAGTCCATGCCCACCTAATCCTTCGAGGTTTCATGGCTGGGTACACAAGTTGGAACAAGCATGGAGAAGGTGTCAACGACAGAGAACAAGCGCAGTTCCTGAAAGTGGTGCCGGGTGGCGAGGAAGAAGCGACATTTGAGAATGAGGAAATAATTATCGATGATGAAGTAGCGGAGCTTCTTTGCGAGCCCTGTCCCTACTGTTGAGGATATGGACAAGTTGCTGCGTGATGGCATGGGCTATGATGAATACACTGCTGAAGAGTTGAAGAAGCTGGAACAGCTCTTGAAAGATATGAGGACACCACTGCTCGACTAGCGTAAAAGAGTTTTTCCAAGCTATTCGGTACACTAAAGCTTCTCCAACTCAAGGCAGAGAACCATTGGGCTGACAAGAGCTTTAGACAATTGCTAGGGGTGATTGGGGATATGCTTCCCCCATAGAATGTGTTGCCAAAGACGACATATGAGGCCAAAAAGATCGTTTGTCCACTGGGATTGAAGTTCGAGAAAATTCATGCTTGCATGTATGACTGCATCCTGTTCCGGGGTGACTATGCAAATCTTGCTGCATGCCCCAAGTGTAAAACCTCTCGTTACAAACGAACAACTGATGATGGTGAAGAAGGCGGGAGGTGCGCGTAAAGTTCCTCGGAAGGTTGCATGGTACTTTCCAATAATTCCTCGCCTAAAAACGTCTTTTGCAACCTCAAGGGCGCACGATGATGACATGGCACTCGGATGGCGGGAAGCGTGATGATTATATAAGGCACCCAAAGAGATGGTATTCATGGCGGGACATTGATCACAAACATAAAACTTTTTTCGATGACCCAAGGAATATTCGGTTTGCACCGCCGCAGATGGCATGAACCCCTTTGGTAACATGAGTAGCACACATAGTGTTCGGCGGTGCTATTAACTATCTACAATCTTCCACCGTGGTCGTGTAACACGAGGAGGTACATGATGATGTCGGGCCTTGATCTCTCGGTCCTCATCGGCCCGGTATTGACATCGATGTGTACCTTAGGCCGCTTGTTGACGATCTCAAGGAGCTCTGGAAAGAGGGTCTTTGTCGGTGTGTACGATGCTTATAAGAAAGAGCTCTTCAATTTACGTGCCCCCGCTCTCCACCACAATCACCGATATTCCAGACACCGTAGTGTGTCCAGGCGAGCAAAGGAGAGAAAGACTGCTTTCATTGCTTAGACGACACCGAGACCCATTTGGTCAATAACTCAAAGAAGAGGGTTTATGTAAAGCACCGACGTTTCCTTCCTACAAAGCATCCATACCGTGAGATGAAATGTCGGTTTGATGGGATGAAGGAGAAAGCACCGCACCAAGGCATTTCAATGGGGAACAGTCTACGAGCGAGGTGGTAAAGGATACGACCGCCCCGCCCCGACGAACCCAAGGAAACAAAGAGAAAGAGAAAGAGAAAGCAGCTCGAAGAGCCAGAAACCGCAAAAAAAGCTTTGCCGATAAGAAGAGGTGGAAGAAAATGTCAATCCTATGGGAGCTACCTTCTTTGGAAAGACATAGCGGTTCGCCACAAAGATAGATATCATGCACGTGAAAAAGAACATCTTTGGAAGTTTGCTTGGGACACTCATGAATGACAAATGGAAATCTAAGGACCATGATAAAGCAAGAGCTGACCTAGAGGAGATGGACATAAGGCCTGAGCTCATTCCTAACGACGAAAACCAGGTGCCGCCCACCTTTGTCCGCAGTAAACCTGACCGTCGAGAGAAGCGGGGAGTTGTGCGACTTCTTTCGTAGTGTCAAACTTCCCTCCGATACGCAGCCCAGGTCCGGAAACTTGTGCCCGCTAAAGAGAACAAAATGCTTCCGATGAAGGCTCACGATTGCGATGTCATGCTCACGACGATGCTTGCAGTCGGGATCCGAAACATATTGCCGAAAAAGGTCCGAAAGGCTATCATCGACCTTTGCGCCTTCTTTAATGCAATCTCTCGAAAGGTGATCGACGAACGAAAAACCGAACGATCTTGAAAAGAACATGTGTGACACGATGTGTCTCCTTGAGGCTTACTTCCCCGCCGACTTTCTTCGACATATCGTCCCATCTCATGGTCCATCCGGTTAAGGAGATCGTATCTTGGACCAATGTACCTCCACCACATGTATCCGTATGAGAGATTTATGAGTACTCCGAACGGTTTTCAAAGAGTCGGGTTCACCCCGAGGGAAGCATGGCACGAGTGCTATTCTACTCGAGGAGGTGGTCGATTGGTGTCTCCGTTATATCGACCCCATAATCCAATCGGCATCTCCAAGTCTCGCCATGACGGAAGGCTAGTGGGGGACAGGGTTTCTTGGGGAGAAGCAAATTACTCCGAAGAAAGATGACTTTGACAAAGCCCACTCTCTTGTGATGCTACACGAAACGTAGATAGATCCTTACATCGCGAGCATTATCGGTTGTTGCGGGAAGAAAATCCGGATTGGACCGAAGTCTCAGTTAACGAGGGCGCATATTAGACGGTTCAACATCTGGATTAGAGACCGACTTGCCAGTTCAGACAACTCTTGCAACAACGAAAAAGCTCGACAGCTAGCAAAGGGGCCTTTCTTCACAGTCACAACTTATTAGGGCTATGACATAAATGGCTACACCTTTTACACCGCTGATCAAGACAAGAAAAGTGTGTACCAGAACTCTGGTGTTCGTATTGTTGCAACTGATTCTAAGGGCGTGCGGAAACCATACTACGGCGAGATTGAAGAGATATGGGAACTCTCGTATCCAGGAGACATGAAGTACGCCATTTTTCGGTGTAGATGGGTTCCCGATAATCAAAGGTGTCTCAAGAAAGACAGATACGACTACACTTGCGTTGACCTTGGACATAGTTTTAATACTAACTTTGCTAGATACATCATCAACAAAAGTAAGTCAAGACAACATAAGATCGATCACATTAATTAGTGTGGTGTCGGCATCGAACGAATGGCACCCTACACCCTGTCCCGAGCAAGCGTACCTTCTCGGCCTTTTAATTCTTCACGTACTCAACAGCCGAGACTCAACGGCCGGAAGACTTGGTCGAGCCTTTGCATCATGAGCCTCTCCTTCTCGGCCTTCCCTTTGTTGAGATCCTCAATAGCCCCGAAACTTCCCTGAGCTTCCGCATGATGGGTTTCACAACCACCACCTCCAGGCACTACATATATATATGTAAGAAACAATTATATGAGGGGTCCGGATGAGATCGTGTCAACAAAAAACAAATCACAATCCTCAAATCATGTTCGAACCGCAACGAGATGAAGAAAAAGTGAACTATGCCAAAACCGGTGGCTAGAGAACTACAGATTACTACGTACCATTCACGTAACTATATATATGCCAAAACAACTATTGGTTTCCACAATTTTGAGTTTTAAACAAGTATATATATATATACCGAGAAAGATGGCGGGATGGAAGATAGGCTAGATGAATAGAAGCCGGGAGTTGTTGCTAAGTTTCGTGTGCTCGGGGAGAGGGCTTAGTCTCTTTTTTTGTCGCTTCTTTGTTACCGTTTGAACTAGCATGCGTTGTCCGATTGCCCGTGATATATGGTTCAAGGGAGGTTACGTTGTGTTCAGTTTTAAGCTCGGTGGAGTCTATGTCCTGCGTTTTTCTAGCTTCTCTTCAGAAAAACTTCTAATGAATGCTTGTTTCTCTTCAGTAAAACTTCTAGTAGGCTAAATGAGGTCATCCCCGGAAAAAAAAAAAAAAGTTTTAAACAAGGCATTATTACCTGCGCTAACGACGAGCTTGCTTCCTTCTCCTTCTCCTTCGCCGCCGCCCCGACTTCTGGCCGCTTGCCTCGACGCCGCCGAGGACTTCTCCTTCGCCCCTCGCCTCCGCCCGACTTCACCCAGTGCTGGCCGCTAGTCGCCTCGACGACGCCGGCCGCCGAGGCGAAGAACAAGGCTTTGCAAACGGAAGCGGCGTTCGCCATACAGACGGCAGCATGTCGTGCTCGGCGGGGGTGGCGACTCAACTCCGGTGTTGCTGCCGACGCAACTCCTCCAACGCCATCTCGCATGCCGCTTCCGCCTCCATCATCAGCGTCGCTAGGGTTTGATGCCTCCTAGTGACCACGGAGCTTCTAGTCTTCCACGTAGACAAGGACGAGGCGACCACGGATGCCCGACTTGTTGTTGTACCCGTGGAGGCGGCGGGGACGCCCTTGTTGAACCTTGGCGGTGTCGTCACCTCCGTCTTCACCTCCGTCGACATCGCCGGGGACGAGGAACCGGGGACGAACCTCCCCGTCTTTGGGTCCTCTCCCTATGCCACTTCATCTTCGACGGCAGCGGGGGAGGGGAGAGGGCGAGGAGGAATGGAGGCGGCGGCGCGTGGTGGGCGGGAAGAGGCTAGGAGCGCAGGCGGCGCCACGCCCGGGCGGGAAGTGAAGGAGTTGAAGCAGAGTGGATGATGAGGACATCACTTCTTCGGATGCACAAGATGATCCTCCGCTAAACATTCACGGTCCAATCACAAGAGCTCAGCGCGACGACAACTAAATTTACAGTGAGCTCGTTCCTAAGCAATTCTTTTGATGAACTTGAGAATAGATTGCTACTTAATGACTTTGTTATGCTTAGGAATCAAGGAGAGGACCAGCAAGGACTTGGAGGACGACTTGGAGGCGTGGAGGAGCAGCCACGGCGTTGGAGTCAAGATGGAGGCCCAAACCGATTCGAGTTCAAGTCGGTTTCGGAGTCCAGGGACAGCCTGCACTAAAACGGACGCCGAGGTCACATACGGGCTTCGATTTGGACGATCTTTATATCGTTGGAAAGATAATTTCAAGACGCTTCCAATGGCACCAGTATGAGGTCCAAATTCATCAGGAGTCCACGGGAATCGTCGAAACAATATAACGTCCAGAATCTGTTTTGGTGCTGCGCCACCGTATTTCGGTCTTTGGGCCATGTATCGTGTTGGAGCCCAATAGGGGCGCGTCCAGGGGGTCTTGCACGCCCCTAAACTCTATATATCAGTAGCCGTCACCCAAATTAGGGTTTGGGTTTTGCTTAGATTAATTCTGTCCATTGACATCGCCATCGGTTTGTGAAACCCCAACTCGTGTGCTTAATCATTCATCTGCAGTTTGTCCCAAAATTCAGAGCTGCGTTCTTTCGAGTTCTTGCTTGTGTTCTTCGCTTCGCAGGCAAGGATTAGCCTTCTTGGCAAGGTCGACCGGTTGGAGACACGGTTGATAACCCGAGGAACGCCGGTGCTAAGGTTGCGGGGTTCGGGTCCTTTCGATCCGAAGCCGGATCGGTGTGTCGAAGTTCCACCAAAACGAAAGTTATCATAACTTGACGGAAGATCGGGCATCACGTCCCCATCAAGTGGTATCAAAGCTAAGGTATACCGTCAGGTTACATCTACCCTTTAGTTTGAGTGTTTTGTTTCGTCCCATAATCCATAAAAAGCCTACAAAAAATCCACCGCCCTACAACCCGTTTAGCCTTGCAATTTCGTTTTCAGATTGCTTTGTTGAGTTTGGCGTCCGTGGTCGAGTCTAGTTGCTGGTTTAGTTTCGTGTTTGTCGTCGTAGTTCAATCGCCTCGTCGCTGTGATTTGTGTTTCCGCCGCTATCCCATCCACCGTCCCACATAACAAGTCGCAAAGAACCACAATACGCGACTTGACCCCGCTTAGCCGCCTTTGTGTGAATTTTAACGCCACAAGAAACCCTAGATAGGTTGCCAACCGCTCATATTTTGCCTACATCGCAACCTCCTTTAAATCATCCGGCGAATACCCATTGCAATTCTTCACAGGAAAATTAATCGGCTTCGGTTGTGCCTTTCGCCAAAAACCCTAATTTGAGGTACCTTCACTAAAAACAGCACAACTTTCGCTTTCGGTTGTCGAAAAATCTGAAATTTTTTGTGGAGATTCTTGACTCCATTTGGGGCGTACCCAAACTGCCTACGGCCTGTTTGCCCCAGTCAAAATTGCCAAAAAAAATCGTGAAAATAAAGAAAAAAAAAAAATTGGCAAGGTTTTTGCACGCTTTTCGAGAGAACGTCTTTGAATTTACAGAGGCCACATCCCACCTTTGTTGTAGGTGAAAATTCTTGTGGTTCCTATTTTTGTGATCTCTGTCCCAGAAAAATATCAGAAAAATAAAAGAAAAATAAAAAAATTGTGATACTTTGGGACGCCAATAATCCGAGAAAAAGACGAAATAGTGCTTCTTTGTGCTTGTTCTATCGGTGTTGTTTATCCGTTGTTCTTTTGTTTCATCTTGTTGCGCTACGACTAGGCACGCTCTTAGCCAAAGACTTGTGACTTGTACCTCGGATTCGCATTGAACGACCGCTAATCCGCACTCGTTATTTGCTAATCCTTGCTCTTATATTTTGGCCTTCCCAAGCTCCACATATTCTTCGGATCAAGATAGGATTCGGCCTTGCAATCGCGGCTGCCACCTCTTCACAGGTATCACAGCCCAATCGCCGGTTGCCATCCTCTGCTAGCGTCGGTAAGAACTTGGTAAGAGCTTGGTAAGACGTGAGTCGTGAGTGATTCCACCAATTCAACCCCAACTAGCTCATAGGGTTTTTGCTAATCACTAATCATGCCGCATCGACGTACACTGCTTTGTCTAGTCACTTGTAGGAATTAAGGGTGGAGATGATGACGCAAATAAACAAATTGACTCGGGAAGTTAGAGACAACGGCAAGACTTTTGAGCGTGTGGAGAAGGGACTCGCCACCCTAACCGGTAGAGTTCAACGACTTGAGACCAACCCTCCAAAATAATGATGGCGCTCCGAAAGATGTTGTTTATCGTCCCGACGGTTCCATTGATGAGAGATCGACCGCCGAGAACCGTGCTCGCCGACGGCTCAATAAGAACCGAAACGTATGGGAGGTAATAGACATCAAGGTAATGACGACCCATACTCTAAAATTAAGTTTACCATTCCATCTTTTCATGGGAGATATGATGCCGAGGAATATTTAGATTGGGAGATGACGGTAGATCAAAAATTTGAATCCCATCAAGTTCCTCCGTGTCATAGAATTCGACAAGCCACTAGTGAATTTAAGGATTTTGCTATAATCCGGTGGACCGCTTTGCAAGAACAACCTCTGCCTTGGGAAGGGCTTAAGGAAGCAATGCGTGATAGATTTGTTCCTGTTTCTTACAAAAGAGATTTGCGAAAAAAAAATTGCAGCGCTTAGATCGGGTGATATGTCCGCAGACAGATTATTACGCCAGAGCTTCAAAAAAGGAACGATGCGTTGTGGGATTGTAGAGGAGATGGAGGACAAAGTTATTCGTTTTTATGGTGGTTTGCGACATGAAATTCAGGATATTGTTGACTATAAAACTTGGAATACTACAAACGAGTTGTTTCAGCTTGGCTATGCTTGTAGAGAAGGAATTGCGGGGGACGACAACCGCAGTCGAGGAGCAGGAGCACCTACACGCCTAAAGCTATCCCGCCATCTCCCTCCAAGGCAGCGAGCACTCCTTCAACAACACCGCCGGCGAACAATCGTACCACACCACCTACAGTAATCGCTCGACATCATTCCCTTCACCATCGGCCGGGTAAAACTTCGTGTGCGTGAACCCGCCTCCTTCTTCGTAGCTTCCACCGGGCGTTCTTCTCCGATTCAATGCCATAGATGTCAAGGACTTGGTCGTGTGGCTAGGAATGCCCTAGCAAACGAGCATATGTTGTGACGAAGATGGAGGCTACATTAGTGCGGATGATATCGTGGAAGATGCTTTGAAGATCCACCGCTTCCAATGATGAGGCCCTTTCTCTCGAGCGTAGAAGACTCGGGGACCCGGCGGATTTGTATCGTGCAACGTGTCCTCGGTGGCACGATGGGAGACGCGAGAAACTTCAGCGCCATAACCCGTTTCAAATCTTATTTGTGATTAAAGACAAAGCGCCGCGTGTCATCATTGATGGTGGGAGCTGCAACAATTTGGTGAGTTCGGATCTTGTCAACACGCTACAATTGGAAACGCGACCTCATAAACATCCATACTATATTCATGGCTTAATGAGTCGGTAAGGCCAAGGTATCATTAACAGCTCGAGTACATTTTTCCCTTGGTCCATACTCGATTATGTAGATTGTGATGTGGTGCCCATGCAAGCTTGCTCTCTTTTGTTGGGTCGCCCATGGGAATTTGATAATGATGCTATCCACCATGGTAGAAGTAATACTTATACTCTTATGCATAAGGGGAAAAAAATCACTTTGCAACCTATGACCCCTGCTCAAGTTGTGCAGCGGAGAAAGAGAGACTTGCTTTGCTGAAAATAAAACTGAAAATCAACCATCCATTAAATTGAAAAATCCTGTGATGCTTGCTACTAAATCTAATCTTGCCGAGAATAATGATATATGTTGTGCTTTGATATGCAAAGATGTTTTCTTTTCAATTGAGGATATTGCTAGTACTTTGCCGGTGCACGTGGATCGACCTTTTGCGGGAGTTCAGCGATGTGTTTCCATCCGAGATACCCCCGTGGACTTCCTCCTATTCGAGGAATTGAGCATCAAATCGATTTGATTCCCCGGAGCGAAGTTTACCCAACCGTCTTGCATATAGAGCAAACCCCGAGGAGACTAAGGAGATTCAGCGCCAAGTCCAAGATCTATTGGACCGCGGTATGTACGTGAAAGCCTAAGTCCATGTTACATTCTGTCATTCTAGTTCCAAAAAAGATGGGAGTTGGCGTATGTGTGTCGATTGTAGAGCCATTAATAATATTACTATTCGCTATCGTCATCCTATTCCTAGGCTTGATGACATGCTTGATGAGTTATGTGGCTCTGTGATTTTCACCAAGGTTGACTTGCGTAGTGGCTATCACCAAATTAGAATGAAACTTGGAGATGAATGGAAAACAGCCTTCAAAACTAAATTTGGATTATATGAGTGGTTAGTAATGCCTTTTGGTTTAACTAATGCACCTAGTACTTTCATGAGATTGATGAATGAAGTTTTAAGGGCTTTTATTGGGCGATTCGTGGTAGTTTACTTTGATGATATATTGATATATAGCAAGTCTTTGGATGAACATATGGAACACCTACGTGCTGTTTTTACTGCTTTACGTGATGCACGTTTGTTTGGTAACCTTGAGAAGTGCATCTTTTGCACGGATCGAGTCTCTTTTCTTGGCTATGTTGTTACTCCACAGGGAATTGAGGTGGACAAGTCAAAAATTGAAGCCATAAAGAGCTGGCCAGTTCCCCAAACCATTACACAAAAAGAAGTTTTCTTGGTCTTGCGGGTTTCTATCGCCGCCGTCAAGGATTTCAGCGCCATTGCTGCCCCCTTGCATGAGTTGACAAAGAAAGGTGTGGCGTTCCATTGGGGTAAGGCACAAGAAACGTCCTTTGATACTTTGAAGGACAAGCTTACACACGCACCATTGCTGCAACTTCCAAACTTTGGAAGCGCACGGCGGAGGACTGATGGGCCATTTTGGTGCTAAAAAGACGACTGATATCTTGGCCACACATTTCTTTTGGCCACATCTGAAGAGAGACGTTGAGCGGTTCGTGGCACGCTGCACCACGTGTCAAAAGGCTAAATCTCACTTGAATCCACATGGTTTGTACATGCCTCTTCCCCGTCCCTTCTATTCCATGGTCGATATTTCGATGGACTTTGTTTTGGGACCGCCAAGGACTAAGAGGGGATGGATAGTATTTTTGTTGTTGTGGATCGGTTTTCTAAGATGGCACATTTTATACCATGTCATAAAAGTGATGATGCCATTTATATTGCTGACCTCTTTTTCAAAGAGATTGTTCGCTTGCATGGTATGCCTTCTACTATTGTTTCAGATCGCGATGCTAAATTCTTGAGTCATTTTTGGCGTACTCTATGGAACAAATTGGGTACAAAGCTGTTGTTCTCAACTACTTGTCACCCTCAAACGGATGGGCAAACAGAGGTCGTTAACCGTACTTTGGGTGCCATGTTGAGAGCTATTTTGAAGAAAAACTTGAAGCTGTGGGAAGAATGTCTGCCTCATGTGGAGTTTGCTTACAATCGGGCAACACATTCTACCACCAAGGTAAGTCCTTTTCGTGTAGTGTATGGTTTTAACCCTCATGCTCCAATTGATATTTTGCCTTTACCTATCAATGAACGAACACATCTTGATGCTAGTGCACATGCTGAATTTATTCGAAAGTTGCATGAAACCACTAGAGAAAATATCGAAAAGATGAATGAAAAGTATCAAATTGCTTTGGGAGTAAAGGTAGGAAAAAAGATTACACTTGAACCGGGTGATTTAGTATGGTTACATTTGAGAAAAGATAGGTTTCCAGAGCTGCGTAAGTCCAAATTAATGCCAAGAGCTGCTGGTCCATATAAAATTGTTGAGAAAAATAAATGACAATGCATACAAACTTGAGCTGCCACCCGAGTTCGGGTTAGTCCTTCTTTCAATATTTTAGATTTGAAGCCATATTTGGGAGACGACGATGACCTTGAGTCGAGGGGCGACTTCCATTCAAGAAGGGGTGGATGATGAGGACATCACTTCTTCGGATGCACAAGATGATCCTCCGCTAAACATTCACGGTCCAATCACAAGAGCTCGCGCACGACAACTAAATTTACAGGTGAGCTCGTTCCTAAGCAATTCTTTTGATGAACTTGAGAATAGATTGCTACTTAATGACTTTGTTATGCTTAGGAATCAAGGAGAGGACCAGCAAGGACTTGGAGGACGACTTGGAGGCGTGGAGGAGCAGCCACGGCGTTGGAGTCAAGATGGAGGCCCAAACCGATTCGAGTTCAAGTCGGTTTCGGAGTCCAGGGACAGCCTGCACTAAAACGGACGCCGAGGTCACATACGGGCTTCGATTTGGACGATCTTTATATCGTTGGAAAGATAATTTCAAGACGCTTCCAATGGCACCAGTATGAGGTCCAAATTCGTCAGGAGTCCACGGGAATCGTCGAAACAATATGACGTCCAGAATCTGTTTTGGTGCTGCGCCACCGTATTTCGGTCTTTGGGCCATGTATCGTGTTGGAGCCCAATAGGGGCGCGTCCAGGGGGTCTTGCACGCCCCTAAACTCTATATATCAGTAGCCGTCACCCAAATTAGGGTTTGGGTTTTGCTTAGATTAATTCTGTCCATTGACAGTCGCCGTTCATCGGTTTGTGAAACCCCAACTCGTGTGCTTAATCATTCATCTGCAGTTTGTCCCAAAATTCAGAGCTGCGTTCTTTCGAGTTCTTGCTTGTGTTCTTCGTTTCGCAGGCAAGGATTAGCCTTCTTGGCAAGGTCGACCGGTTGGAGACACGGTTGATAACCCGAGGAACGCCGGTGCTAAGGTTGCGGGGTTCGGTCCTTTCGACCGGCCGGATCGGTGTGTCGAGTTCCACCAAAACGAAAGTTATCATAACTTGACGGAAGATCGGGCATCACGTCCCCATCGATTGGCACGCTTTTCGAAAAAGCAGAGTGGAGGGAAGAGGGGAGCATTGAAGGAGTTGAAGCGGTATAGGCTACGACGCGGGTATTTTACGATCGCATGTATCCAACACGGGTCTGAAGTATAAAAAAAATGTCAAGAGTTATTGAACCACGATTCTCTCGCCCAAAAAATTGGGATAGACGGCACGCGTCTTGGTCGAAAAAAAATTGGCACGCCAAGCGTGCAATTTGGTTAAATTAGATTTTAAAAAGTCAAAGAATTGTGTTTTTTTGTTGGACACCTCAAATAAATCTCAACCCTCCCTTTTCGAGTCCCCATCTCCCATGGAACAATATTTTACATGAACAAATCGTGACAACTATTGACACCTGTTATAGCATAACATTACTAGTCAACTAAACATGGATAAGGGCATAAAATGAATATCAACATAGACTAGGGGTTTTACTAACATAATTCCACGAGCTTTGGTGATTTATATCTTTTCGAGGGACTTAACCCGATAAATGCGAGAAGAATGGAGAAAGTTACGAATATATCTCACATACGATGACAAGACTTAACCGTTAAGTAACTCGACCCAAAATGTGGACTAAAACACTCTAGAAGATATCAGAAGACACTAGAAGAAACAAGAGACCGAGAGGACACAAGGGCCTGGCGGCCGCCAGGGCCATTTAGGCCGGCCGCCAGAGTCCTAAGCCCAATCCAGCCCATCTTCGTAGGTCGGTTTATAACCGACCTTGAGGTTGTATCTACACCGTTATTGAAGGTCGATTTGATCCAATGGTCATCATTCATCGCCAAGGCCTATATAAGAAGACCCCCTGACCCTAGGGTTAAACCCTAATTCATTCTATCTCATTCTATTCATTATCTCTCTCCAGAGGTGTCCCAATGTAAGGATAACCTTGTCTGCGGGATTAGTGAATTAGAAGTAGATTAGCTATGTAATTAGAAGTAGATTAGACATGTAATTAGAACTAGATTAGATCTAACTTAGATCTAATCAAGAGTAAACGAGAGTGGAGCTATGCTCCTGTTCTGGAGATGTCTTCAGAGTATGGTATGTCTTTGTATCTTCTCTACAAGTCTTATGCGATTCATATATTTATCTTCTCTATTTACTTCCATGACTTCTCTATATTTGGTTAAGTATATATAGTTGTTATGCTATTGCATGGGATCTCCACTCGTATTGAGGACTCTAGTTATTCCAGGTAGCTAGAGTAGTAATCGATAGTGTAGACTTGGTGTCTAGGCTATAGGTTACCTGAGGTTGCGCCCAATCCCACGGTTAGTTGTGGTAGCCTCATGGGTGACAAACATTAGGCCTTTGTATTCCACCACGTTCGGATTGGTGTTTCGTGAGAGCTTTTGGCAGCCTTCTCCCCGACTACCTTCTTCCCAGTCTTTCTCGAGTTGGGACAGATCTGTTGCTCCAAAGTGCATTAGTATAATTGCTATCATAGAACCTAAGTAATAGAGAAGTACCTAGGAACCTTGATCTCTCCCTTTGACCTCTTGATTAGTTTAGTTATTCTTTGATATCTTAGGTAGGTTATTATTTTATGCTTTGATATTTACTTATCCTTTAACAATTACCCCCTCACTAAAATCTAGTGGTTTGCTAAGTTAGTAGATACATGATTGTGACTTATTAGAATTCTTTAGCCAAAGCTTCCCTGTGGATACGGTACTCTAGAATACTCATCCTAGGGAAAAGCTACAATGGTAGGTGTTACGTAAACTGCGAGAATCCTTCATATTCTTTTAGCACTTAACAAATGCCAACAAGCTTTTTGGCGCATGTCGAGGAAGCAATTGGCCTAAAGATTCTAATGATGATCATGATGTCTGCTAATTTATTGTATCAATCGGCTTTAGTAGGATTATCCTTGTTCTGTTGAATTGTGGAATAGACAGGACAAAAGATGTCGCTTCTAGCGATCTTCCGACAAGATTCCACGAGAAAAGAAGACGGATTGAAGAACCCGGGTGCCTGATCAATCAAGATTCATCAACATTAGAACCCCTCGCCATCTCAAAGGTATGTATTCATATGTATATTATTCTAACTATTTGTAGATTAGAGAAGAAGTCGCCGTCACAAGAATTCAATGCAAAAATCTCAAGTGACGTATATAGAAGTCGCAAGCATCATAGTAAGTATAATCAATAAAGGTGAGATAGTCTTGCTCATGGACTCTAAACCTATTGAGTAGTTATCCTTTTAATTTCTTGCATTCATTGCATCAATTCATGCATTCACTCCGCTTAGTTTATGTTTTATCATAGTAGATTCATTGCATGTTTAGTTCCTTTGCATCCATCCATGTCGGTTGCATTTAAAAATAAATCCTCACCTTGATTATGCTCTTTCATCTGTATTTGAGTAAATCTCTGTAATGCTTTCATGTTATCTTTGTCTGCTATAGCATGCTTTGGTTTGGGAATGTTTCTATTTGCAAAAAGGGTGTTTCAAAGGTTTTTAAATTAAGAGTGGTGCTTAGGTTAAACAGCCTTCCTTAATTGAATTAGACATGGAGTCTAGTTTGGTTATTGAACTAAGAATTGCTCACATAGACATTGGTTATTATGTTGGACTAACCCCTGCTTGAAAAATTCTCAAATTCAATTCGGGTAAGTCAAGAGATGAACTTAGATCGAGAGATGAAGCAAGGCATCGATGAACTCCAACCTTGTGCAAAAGACACGGCTCAATCATCATTGATGGAAGAATTGTAAGTATCAATCATTCACTCTGTCTTTTGCTACAAGTTACCTTTGCCTTGATCCACATACTAGAGTGCGGATCCTGAACAAAATGTGTATAAGACATGATAAATAAAGTCTGTGCTAAGAGTAAACAAAGAACCACCTTTTCATTAGCATAGACGAGATCATATGAACTTTGGGCAACAAACCCCTGCTCCAACCATGTTGTATATTCCCTCGGTATGTGTCCACTAATATTTTGCGAGAAAAAGAGTCTATGCTATGTCTATCCAATGAAGAAGAGTGTCATACAACACGATCTAGAAGAAGCTCTCACTCGAGAAGTGGATGGACAAAAGCAACGTGACCAAAAGAACATCAAAAGACAGGTAAGTGAAAATAAATCACATATTTGTATACAACTTCGTCATATGTTCTAAAGAAAAAAATAACAATAAATAATAATATATATCCGAGCACATGAAGGCTCATGGTAAAAGAAACATGTTCCTAGGACAAGTTCCTTCGGGTATTCTTGGTCACTAAACTTGCGTGAACAAAGGATGAACAACGTCTAAGGACATGGTGATTACAACACACGATTAGGGATGGTTCAACATTCACACTCAAAGTGTCGAGTGACGAAGGCTCGAGCATGGGGGAGGAAGGTCGATTCCTCTAAAAGATCATCGACGTACTCCTCCTCTTCTCAAGCTCCCGTCACTCGACATCTTTGGTTTGCAAACCCTCTACTCACTATTACTTTGTCTCTCTAAGTTTGAATGGTTATAAATGTCATACATCAAAATCAAACTTAAGATATAATAAAATTTCCTACTAGAGAAAAAAAGTAATAGTGAGCACTTGTTTCATATCCAACCAAAACTTTTTCTAGCATAGAAGCAATCTTTAGCTCCATGACAATTCTACCCTTGTTTACAATTACTTGTATATTCCTTTTTGGGTATCACATTTGTCAACTAATACTGCAGAATAAAACCATCGAGGAGCTAAAAGGTTCTAGTACAATTTGAAGAACAAGAAAGAAAGGACGATACAATAAAAGAGACAAGTAAGGAGCAAGATATATAAGAGCCCAAAGAAGGAAAGCTTCGAACAGAAGAAAAGAACTACTACAAGGTGTTGCGATGTTGTCACATTCCAATAATAAGGTAACATCTTGAGGTAAGTTGTCATTACTTAAGCTTTTCCTTAAGAATGGCTTATTCATAAATAAAGATTCAAACATGTTGGAGTAACAACCTTGCTTGATCTAGCTCTTTTAGCTCAACATGTTTTGTTTCTTTAGTTGTTCCTACCACCATTCTCTTGATCTCTTAGTCCTCATCTTGTAAGCCAGAATATTGCTTACCTTGCTTTGAAAGAATCATAATCATGCTTTTGATGTTTAGATAAGAAAACCCTTCCAAGAGTCAACGAGCTTGATTTGATCTGTCGAATGTTTTAATCACAAACAATCATGCTCAATCTTCTGATCTTGTCACCCAAGTTAGGTTTAAGAAAAGCGTATAATAAATCAACTCTATCTTGTTTGTTGTGCCTATGGTTAGAGAAGAATGAATGAAGTTCTGGTTCTGTTGGTTGTTGACGGTCACTAACGACACATTTTTAACGTCAACATTCTACCAATAAGGGGTTGAAACTATACTTTACTACACGCATATACATTTATTATTGACATAATTCCACTTGTAGTGTCCAAATTCTTATTGTGCAGATTTATATAAGAAACAAGTGGAATTTGTACCAAAAGGCGCCTCCCTGGAAAGCGCATTCCTGAAGAACATCAAGCCCAAGGGAGAAATGGACCAAACACGCAGAACCGGGCCGAGCAAACACCGCCACACAACTTTTCAAGCCCAAACACGCCCGCTGCCAAGGCTTTGGCCCGAACCGAAACCCGGACGGGTGCGCGTGCACCACTGGTGCGCCTCAAGCACCCATCCCGAGGCGGTTCGGGCCCAGTTTGGCGGGCGGTACATTACCTTCCATAACTAGTCAGTCTTTACGTTGGATGGTCGGTTCAAGCAGATTTGGAAGGTGCCCAAGGACGGTTTTGGCTCCTTCCATATGGGGAGGGACATTTTCCAATGAGCACCCTCTCCTCTACCTATAAAAGGAGGCCCTCTCCCCTCATTCAACACACACCTCACAAGAAAGCTACTCTCTCCTCTCCACTTCTTCTTCTTCCTCCTCCTAGTAGGATTAGTAGTTTAGGATGTGTGGAGCTAGGCAAAGCTACCAATGAGGGCTTGGCTCCTTGGAAGATGGATTCCGGGAATAAATCTTTCTATGGTATTCTTCCAAAGCCTTGCTCTTATCTTATCTTGGTTGTGCATTAGGATTAGAGTCTTCATGTTATTTCTATACCTCGTGATTTATCCTATGATCTAACATGTTGTTCTTGACATGATCATGACACATGAACTAGTCTATAGTTTCTATGTTGTGATATCGTCATATAGAACTTTATGCTTAAACCATTCATGCAATATAATTGGGTAGTGTCGGGATTGTCTTTGAATGGCGGTTCGTTGTGTCCTTCGGGGGCTTGCTCGTGTCCTATTCCGTCCATCCGTAGGGGTGGGGGCCATGGGGACATGAGTAGTGTCCTAGTATCTTGGACGTGGCGTCCGGATGCCGTATCCTTCGAATATGACGGCATGCCACGGTTGAGGGGGTAGGCGGCTGGGTCGTGATAAGCCTTGACCGTCCCTTTGAAATCCCCCACGTTCGTATGTTGTGTAGGAGTTCGTAAATGCCTTCCATTGGGCGGATGCACCGGGAGGTCTCCCCGTCCATTTCATTCTCGGCTCCGACCTCCCTGCTCATGCGTGTTGCCCGACTATCAACCGGTTCTATGCACAGACCATGACTAGAATCAGTATGCTCCACTTAGGAATTTCTTTATTCCTTATTTATCTTTATCCTTGAGTTTGGCTTGAGTGAGTGTGTCAAGTTATCCCTTACCGTTCCCTTATATCCCTCATTATGAGCATTGGTCCATTACACACCATGTTATCTTGTTCATGTCTCTATTAGATCCTTTTCCACCATGCCTTCCTTTGGGAAAATATAAATAACGATACCCCGAATACTTAGGGTGAAATGCTACAATGATAGATCCGTGCGCTTGCGGATGAATATCTTATTTGGCAAGATCTATCATCGTTGATGTACCTAGTGTTATCACCAACACGGTGGTTTCACTTAGGAATGTCAACGACGCATTTCTGGCGCCGTTATTAGAGATGGGTTCTAAACCCGTTTTTCTAGTGATTGCGCTTAAGAAATGCAACATTGGTGTTTTCCCACCAAATGAGCCCATGCACTTGATCTCTACCTTGACTTTGCAAGCGTAACACACTTTGAGCAAAAAAAGGTGGAGAAGCCTATTAGTCTCTCAAAATTCAACAAGTGAATGTCTTGCAAGCATGCACACTAAACAAGGCAATTTTGCCTACATCAATGCTTCCTTTGCAACTCATAAGGCAAAGAACATGGGTGACATCGTTCTTCACGATCTCAAGGAGCACAACCGTTAAGATCAAATAATACACTCAAGGAAATAACAAGGTAAGAAGTCTAGTTCGAGGACTTAAAAAAAACAACAATCCTCATTTGAAAAGGTAAGATCGGTAGTTATCCATATTTATCTTCTTGCATTGCATAATTATTTTCCTTTAGCATATTTACATTATAGCACTAGCCTTACATTAGAAAAGAAAAAATAAATATTTGTTTGTTGCATATACTTTGAAAACGCTCTAAGCCCCATGTGAGTAATTTTTGTGGTGTGTAACAACCCACAAGGATATTTACTGTGGTGGCATAAAAATAAAATAAATATGCATGCATCATCATTCTTACTTGCATATAAATAATAAAACCCCAAAAAATAGTTAATGCTGGCTGAAGATTTCGAGACGGACAAAAAAGCAACGTGGCTAACCCCTAACGCTTAATCAAGTTCCACTAGATTTGTTGTCTATTTTGAGTTTAGCGGGATCCCAAGGAAAAAGAGACATTACACATGATGTCCAAATTTTAAGAAGATCAATCACCACCATCATTATCTACCTCTACTTCCAACCATCAAGAACATTGAAGACTATGTCAACATCCAAGCTTGGGGAGGGCAACCCCTATGTATCCGAGATAAGTATTCCTCTATCTTATATTTATTAGCTAGATTTGTTTGCTTTATTAAAAAAGAAATAAAAGATGCATAACTAAGGAAACCAAATAAAAAGAGTCTATCTAGTTTTTATTAAAGAGTCTTTAGTAGAGTGTGATAATAAAATAAACTCGAAGATAATCTCTAGTCTTGGAGATGATGAATAGTTGCTCCATCGTAATTCCTTTTAAGTACCTATCTTTCAAGCTTAATTTCTCTCGAGTTTTTAATGCAACTACTTTGACTTGAGATTGCTGCGAACCTAAACCTGTGTGTAGCAAATGCTTGCTCTAAAGTCTACGGATATGATATATGAGAGAGTCCGAAGCTTTGTTTATCTTACTCCTAGTGATACTAGATTTCTAGAGATTTATCTTTTGAAAATTAAAGTGCACATGATAAGTTCTGTGTGACAAGAGTGTTGAACCTCCTACCACGACCATATATATACATGCTCCATAGACTAGGAAAATCCTTTGATATATATATATATAGGCTGCTTGCTTTGCATTGAGTTTGTTCAATCTTTGTCGACCCTTAGAAACTTGTCATGCTGATCATACACACTCCACCCCGCTCCACTCTACTCCACTTGCATTTATGCTACTTCTACCACGAAGTATGCGCATCCACAAAGCATCCACCAAATATCCACCAAAAATGTTCTACTCCTACCCCGGGAGAGAGCAACCAAAAATATTCCCCACACATATCCACTTAGCCTACATTTCATAAAAAGCTCCTTTATCCTTGTTTCTATCTCTCTACAAGTTTATTGCAAAAAGAAGACTTGGCTTGTATAGTCGAAAAAAAGAGAAAAAAAAGGGGAGATGAAAAATGGACAAGTGTCCTATGGGCGAGTAGAGCCTACCTCCCTATAAAAGAAAAGAATAAAGGAGAGTTAAAAAAATGGACAAGTGTCCACAATAAAACAATGGGTACTTAGATGCCCCTACGCATGGAAAAATATAGAGAAAAGAAAAAAATATATATAGGAAGAGTTTACAGCCCAAGTTCTCTCAAAGTTTTCAAATTCCAAAGAGAGATGATGTTCTCAAGGAGCAAAAGTAGAATTAGGCTTTCCCCTCACTGCACACACCTCATTGATTACACTCACCTTACACACCTATCATCATAATCATTCCATCATGCACCACTTGATCAGTGTGACTCGTGACTTTGGATCCATTGCTTGAATTTACAATATATGCTAAGTAAGTAGATTTAGTTTTTTTCCACCTAGAGCTCCAGATATAAGCCTTAGATATAGGGTGAGAGAGAAGAAGGAATAGTGTCCTACTGCCTTATTCCAAAAATACCACATATTATGAGAGAAAGGCAACACAATATTATTGCCTAAGTGAGGATCCACAAATACCACAAATGAGAGACTTGAGAGGGTCATACAAAAGGAACTTTGAGTTTTATTTGAAAACCTGCAAAAACTCTAGAATGAAGGTTGAACAAAGAGTTTGAGATATGGTGCTTGACTTGATCTGTTCTATCTTTCAATTACCCAAGATCCTAAGAAAAGGCTATAAGCTCCATGGTTAAAGGTAATATGGGTAAGAGCAAGTTTTATCCGGAGGAGAAATTTTGTTTGAAAGCATGTGTACTTTTGAGGTGTGAAAGCGTTGTAGCAACTCCTGATCCATTGCTAAGTTTGGCTTTGCTAGGGACTAGCAAAGGGTAAGCTTGGGGGAACTTGTTGACACCTGTTATAGCATAATATTACTAGTCAACTAAACATGGATAAGGGCATAAAATGAATATCAACATAGACTTGGGGTTTTACTAACATAATTCCACGAGCTTTGGTGATTTATATCTTTTAGGGACTTAAATGATAAATGCGAGAGAAGAATGGAGAAAGTTCGAATATATCTCACATACGATGACAAGACTTAACCGTTAAGTAACTCGACCTAAAATGTAGACTAAAACACTCTAGAAGATATCGAAAGACACCCGGAAGAAACAAGAGACCAAGAGGACACAAAGGGCACCCGGCCGCCCGAGGCCATTTAGGCCTACCGCCGTAGAGTTCTAAGCCCAATCCAGGCCATCTTCGTAGGTCGGTTTATAACCCGACCTTGAGGTTGTATCTACACCGTTATTGAAGGTCGGTTTGATCCAATGGTCATCATTCATCGCCAAGGCCTATATAAGAAGACCCCACGACCCCGAGGGTCAAACCCTAGTTCATTCTATCTCATTCTATTCATTATCTCTCGGTTGTAGAGGTGTCCCAATGTAAGGATAACTTTGTCTGCGGGATTAGTGAATTAGAAGTAGATTAGCTATGTAATTAGAAGTAGATTAGACATGTAATTAGAACTAGATTAGATCTAACTTAGATCTAATCAAAAGTAAACTGAGTGGAGCTATGCTCTGATGCGGAGATGTCTTCGAGTATGGTATGTCTTTGTATCTTCTCTACAAGTCTTATGCGATTCATATATTTATCTTCTCTATTTACTTCCATGACTTCTCTATATTTGGTTAAGTATAGTTGTTATGCTATTGCATGGGATCTCCGCTCATATTGAGGACTCTAGTTATTTCGGGTAGCTAGAGTAGTGTCGATAGAGTAGACTTGGTGTCTAGGCTATAGGTTACCCGAGATTGCGCCCAATCCCCACGGTTAGTTGCGGTAGCCCGGGGGGTGACAGCTCTGTTAGGCCCTTTGTATTCCACCACGTTCGGATTGGTGTTTCGTAGAGCTTTTGGCAGCCTTCTCCCGACTACCTTCTTCCCGTCTTTCTCGAGAGTTGGGACGGATCTGTTGCTCCAAAGTGCATTAGTATAATTGCTATCATAGAACCTAAGTAATAGAAGTACCTAAAAATCTTGATCTCTCCCTTTGACCTCTTGATTAGTTTAGTTATTCTTTGATATCGTAGGTATGTTATTATTTTATGCTTTGATATTTACTTATCCTTTAACAATTACCCCCTCACTAAAATCTAGTGGTTTGCTAAGTTAGTGGATACATGATTGGGACTTATTAGAATTCTTTTTAGCCAAAGCTTCTACGTGGATACGATCTTCTAGAATACTCATCCTAGGGAAAAGCTACAATGGTAGGTGTTCTGTGCGCTGCGAGAATCCTTTATATTCTTTTAGCACTTAACAAATGCTAACAACAACCTGACATGTTTGAACAATATTACAAGGATGAATAAATATATATTCTTTTTTTAGAACCAGTATATAGGACCCCACTATTTTGCGGCCTACGCTATGAATAGTATTCATAACGCCGGTGGCCGGAGCAGCGTGGCGCTGATCAATGAATTCCAGGTCGTTGCATGCATGCAGATTCAATTGAACTGCATGTGGTAGTAATTAAAAAATGGACTTTTTAATACTCAGTGGTCCATTATTGCCGTGCATGGCTGGCGTCATTGAAGTTGACTCATATTCAATTGGGCGGGGTCCACACAATTTATTTAGCCTTGACGTTTTAGCCAGGTACGGAAAGGAAGCGAGTAAATCATTTTGGGTTATTGCAAAATATTACCGGTAGTAGCATTTTGAGCAGTAAATTAGCCTCTACTAAACAACGGTACGGCCGGTGACCGTTGCAAATATTTTTATTTCTTGTAGTATCTTTTCGTAAGGAAATAATTCCCTTTCGACGTATGAGCGGTAAATTTTCATCTACTAATCAGCCGGTCAAATCTTATTATTTTGGTAAGAAAATAATTCCCTCCCGAAGTTTGAGCGGTAAATTTTTCATAGTGTTAACAAAATAATTGTCTCTAGCCTTCTGAGAGGTAAATAATTCCTCCGGCCCTATGAATCGTAAATTTTCCTTTGCTAATAATAGGGCATTTTTATTACTAGTCATATTATTTTGTTAAGAAAATAATTCCCTCGGGCCTGTGAACGGTAATTTTTCCTCTGGTAATAATAGGGTTTTTATTACTACTGTGTATCATTTTCTTAAGCAAATAATTGTCTCCAACCCTTTGAGCGGTAAATTTACCTATGCCGGTGAGATACTTTTTATTACTACTTGTAGCATTTTGGTCTCGTACGTCTAGAGTAATTTTAAAATGCATCCCAACTCTTTGTTTTTGAGTAATTTTGAATTACTTAGTACTCCCTCCGTCCCAAAATAAATGGCGCTATGGGAAACGTGCCGATCAAATCTTCTCAACTTTGACTAAATTTGTAGAAAACACGTGTAACAATTAAATCTTCAAATAAATTTGTTAAAAACTAGACTTAAAGATCTTTCCGATGATACTAATTACTTAACATAAATATTTATATATTTTAATATATAATTGCCGGCATTTTTAAAACGTTGACTTCTCGGGAAGCGAGAAGGTCTTTTATTTTGGGACGGAGGGAGTAGTAATTATTTGGCTTCTTTTTGCTTAATATATGTTTAAAAATTTATCACTGGTCTAGAGAGTAATTTAAAATGCATCCCACCACCATTTGATTTTTGGTGCAGTTTTGATTTGTAGTAATAAGTAATAAATATGTCGTTTTTTTTTTTAGTGGGGCAATAAAATATATGAGCTTAGAAAGAAATATTTTGGTGCTGTATAGTTTTCCCAGATTTTACAACGATGATACACCTAGCTGTAACATTACAAACACTTTCAGATGAATGTTTGCTACAGTACCTCAAAAAACAGCAGAAAAGAAACATCTCTTTTTTTTTTTTTGCGAGCTTGGCTCGTACTTCATTAAGAAAAAATAGAATGTTTCAAAATACACGACCTTTACCCTTCCCACGTCGAGATGACAGGGAGAGAGCGCAGGTTAACACACTAACACAAAGCACCGGCTTAAACGGTGGAGCTGGAGGTTGTGTACTAAGAAAACACAATTGAGCTACGGAAGGTCGGGTAGGCGCGGGAGCAAACTAGAGTTGCTCAACCGTCCGCGCCCAGCGGTTGCCGCGCATGGGGAAGAGCTTCACGGGCGACCGCCTTCTTGGAAGGCGGGACGGAGTCTGCAAAGTGGCTCGGGAACCTCAACACGATCGTCGGATCCGGCGTGGTCGATGGTGCGCCCGGGTTGGACGACCCTCCACTTATCGATGAGCACCGGCGTGCCTGTCTCGGGTTGGTGTCGCGGAATGCTGACTTCGGCGACGGTCGCCGCCTGCCTCGGGAACCGGTCGTCACTAACCGTCGCGCGCCGCCGGGGGGCGTGGCGGGGGGGCGCGATCAGCGGCTGCTCGAGGGGCAGCTCGGAGAGGCGATGAAGTCGTCAGCGGTCGGCGGCGCGGCTGCGTGGAGGCGGCGGTGGGCTGTCTGGAGGTGCGGCGGGTGAGGGGAAAAACGTGGGCGAGGGCGTCGGGCCCGGCGTCGCGGCGAACCATGCAGCGGGGTAGGACGCGCCGGGGACAGGGCTGGTTGGCGGGGGCGGGCGGCGGTGGGAGCGCGTCGGCGGGGACGGCTGATGCCGGGCTGCCGTCCCCGGCGGTGCCCACAGAAGCCGCCTCCAACTCCTCTGCACCAGCGAAGCGAGCCGGCGGCGAGGGGGATCCAGCCCGTCCAGAATCACGAGGTGGCAGTGGGCGGGCGCGCAACAAGCGAAGCCGAGAGCTCGTCGAGCATTGGATCCACCCAAAACGGGGCTCGACTCCCACAACCGATGTAAAAAGCGGAAAGAAATAGCAACGGATCTACCAACGGATGTAAGATAAGAAAAGCTGCTTGTTAATCTAATGGTAGCCGAATGCATGAGCGCCGCGTCCCCTGCTCCAGATCGTCCAGCAGCTGGCACCACTGCCGGCGGCTCAACCCGGCCACGGCCAGGTACGACGTGAGTGCGCCGCAGGGGCAGGCGCCTGGCGCGAACACCGACGCGGCGTGGGTGGCGTCGTCAACGCCCACTGGCTCGTCGTCGACTGCCGCTTTCCGCATAAGAGGATCTAGCACTAGTACTGAAATTGGAGATCCAAATCAAACTTGACAATCAAATCAGAAGGGATAGATGCAGACTCAAGAGATATCACGGACATGCAAAACTTGGAGATCAAATGGCTAATGGGCACTTACGGGCCTCGCTTCCTCGAGGCAGACGGGAGCCGCCGGCGCCGCCCTTGTGCGCCCCAGACCTGCAGCATGAGGGCCACGAAGAGAGTTCGCCACAGAGAATTCACATCCGCGGTGGAGGACGCCCGTTGCCTTCATGGTCGATTGGGCACCGCCGGTGAGCGGCGCGGCAGCCGCCGCTGTCCATGGGAGCCCCTGCCGACCATATATTTGCGGAGAGAAAAATGTCGGGAGAAATGAGAAATGAGGTTTGCGGTTTATTTATATACGACGAATTCTGCGGTATCCATGCCGTGATTCCCGTGGAGTAGTACATGCAGCCTTGGCCTTTATTTAGTCATGACCTTTTGCATGTAGTAATAAATGACGTGCATTAAGAATTAGTTGCTGCGCCTGGATGCCGCCGGAGGTGGGCGGCGCTCCGCCGACGCGTTGATTGTTATTCACAGCGCAGGCATAAGAATAGTGTATATACCAATATATATATATATATATATTATTTTTTTAAAGAATAAATACATATTCTAGGAGGCGCCACGGATGATGGGGTGCGGCGGCAAAATCGACCGCCAACCGCGAGAAGGTGGGGAAGGGTTTTCTGGCGGCGTCGCCACACCTTTTAGTTTTTTTTTTTGAAAAGGGAGGGGAAGAGTTCAGGCTTGCCCCCTCCCCTGCGTCGGGTTCACTCCACTCTTACGTCCGTTCCTCTTCCGCACCCCTCATCTTGTACCACTCCCTACTTGTGAGCACGATGGAGGGTGGTTCTGGCGGCCGGGAGCCGAGGAATGGTCAGGCGTCCGTCACCGCACCTCGGCTCCCCGCCGCCCGCCGCCGCGGGACCTACCCTCGGGTTGTGGCTCCTCTGCCTCCACGTGCTCGGCTCCGTCTCCTCCTCCCACTCCGATGGGCGCCTTCGCCCGGCACCTGAATTCCATCGATGACTGGCTGCTGCTGCTCTCGGGAGCGGGGATATGGTGCTCCTTCGCATCGGCGGGGAGAACGCCGACTTCCACCTCGTCGGTGAGTCGCTTGATTGCCCTTGTGCTTACGCCCGGTTTTCCTAATCCTGTTGTTTGCTTTGCGCGCGGCGTACCCGAGTTGGGGCGGAGCAGAACCGCACGCGCGTGGCGCGGTGAAATGCGTGCGCCGTCGTGGCGCCGTGATGGCACCGGGCGATGGCGGGTCGATGGTGCAGGCGGACCTCGGCGGGGTGGAGGGGTTCCCCAAAGGGCAGCACTGGCGGGCTACGCGAGATCTCCTTGACGGCTACGTGCCTCACGGCGGGACGCGGTGGTCCACGAGGTCGACATCGACACCCTTATCAACGAGGAGATGCTTAGTTTGTAGTACCAGACGGTTGAGGTGAGAAAGAAATTGGGCGAGTTAGGAGATCAAAATGGATGTTTTTTGTATGGTTCGAGTTTGGTGAACCGTAGGCTGTTAGAAAGTGCCTGTGATGGTACATTCTTTTTGGTTGCTATGCACGTGCGGGTGAATCGAGCTGTAAACATTCTTAGTAATGGGGTCATCCTCGGTAGCTGAAATGCAATACCTGAGATCTCTTCGTTACTTCCACTAGAAACCACATTTCTATAAATAATAACCTGCCCGAGGGCAAAGTATGTTCTTCGGGGTTCGAGAAAACAATAAAAGACCCTACCAAATGAATTGTGAAACATAGGTTTAAGCCAAGTTGAAAAGTTATTTTAGAGGCAAGAGATACAATCATACTACAATGCAAGGAATTTTTGATAATAATAACATTACGAGAGAAAACGGGTTGTTACGCTAACAGGTGATTAATTAGTATCTGTGAGACAAAATAAGATGAAACAAGATGAAGCAAGAACAAGCAAACATTGTCGAAGAAAGAAAGACCTAAGCTACAAAGACAAATATGGACGTAGTTCTTTGTGGTTGTACACAGGATCAACCCGAAAAAGGTATTTAAGACAACACAATTTTTGTACAAGTTAGATAGCGAGAGTCACATAAATTTGTAACACAAGACAAGATACATGTTCCGGCGTTAAATGGGCTGGATCCGGTGCTAGATCCCGCCTCCAAGGTCGTCGTCATGGTCCGCATCAACAAAGACGATGAGGGTGGAGGATGGGTCATCGGACGACGGCGAGGCCTCCGCCATGATGGGGAGCTGGACATTGAACAATCTTTTTCTCCATCTCCTTCTCCTTCATGAGCTCAATTATAATAGGGTTCCCGATGGAGCGCCTCCCGCATAGATCTTTGTGTTTTTTTTTTTTTTTTTTGAACAAGGGGCTTCCCCATTTCCATTCATCACAAACGGAAATACAAATTGTGTTTAGATGGTTTAGAAAGCAAAAGACGCGATTTCGAGAAAAGTAAAGCGAGCACCTAACATGACTTGACCCGGGGAACAAGTTAACCCCAACCAAAATACCAAGCCTAAACTCACAAACTCCCACTTCGAGCTTAGACCATTACAAGACAACAGGGATGAGAAAAGTAAACACATTCAACGCTCCACATCATCATGTCCCTCCGTGTCTTCTCCGATCGGCCCGGCACAGGATGGTCTTGGCGTCCTTGGCTCGGGGAGGTTGATGGCGAATTGCAACGTTGCTTCAACGGCTTGTGTCCAACCTTCCTTGACGTCATCTTTCAGAGCCCTGCCCAAAATTTCATCGGGGGCACATGCATGGCTTATAATTTCAAGAGGGTTATGGAATTTCCTACCCTCAAAACATATTGCATTACGTTTTTTCCAAATAGCCCAAAGGATAGCGGCTAAACCCATAGCATGAAACTGCTTTCCATTTGGGATCCACCTATCACACCACAACCACCCTTGTTGGAATGTAGATGGGATATCGGTAGCACCAATACTAGCAGCAATAGTTGCCCGGATAGCCTTAGCTATTGGACGGGTAAAGAATAAGTGATCAACATTTTCATTTTGACTACAAAAGTAACAAACGGGGTCCCCCTTCCGGTTCCTTCTAATCATATTATCTTTTGTAAGGACAGCGTTGTTAGTCAACAACCAAAGAAAAATTTTAATTTTTGGAGGGATGTTAGCTTTCCAAATTTTCTTATGATTGGGTCCAATGTCACTAGTTGTCAAAGCATTATAAGTAGATTTGACACTAAAATTCCCATTCTTTTCTAACTTCCACTTACATCTATCTTATAGATCTTTGTGTTTATACCCAAATCAATCGAAAAAAGGTATTTAAGGCAGATAAAATGAATCACACAGATATGCAAGACAAAACAAAACCTTTTAGAGCCAATCAAAAAAAACCTTCAAAAAGGGTAATGCACTTTACAATTTAGATTTAGGTGTTTACCCAACAAGACGTGCTTCTCTTGCGACTTTTTCTTCGGCCGCCGCCCCAACCCACTAGTAAAACACCGAGATCCGGCGGCGGGACTTCAAACACGACGGCATCGGCAATCCAGTTGAACGCCGTGATAAACGCCTCATTCTCCGCCGCGCTCCCACGCCGGCCGGGATCACCGGTTAGGAAGTCAAGACGATGGCGCGATCTCGCCGTAGCCGCCACGGAGGCCCCACGACGGACCCCAGATCTGCAACCACCCAAGAACTTCTGTATTTCTTTGTTTCAAAAACGACATCAAAAATCATATCTAGATCCATGGGTGTGATAAAAAGGTGCACCGCCAAGGATGTCGAAGCGAGGCGCCGAGGGCGAAGCGGACCCACAATCGGACCGCTCTCTACTCTTTGTTTGGTGAGAAGAGTTTGGAAGTCGCGAAGTGGCGAGAAGAAGGGGCACTACTAGTACTAGTAAGTATAGTACGAGAGAAGGAAGTGACGAGAGACTACGAGAGACAGACAATACTACTATGTAGTACTGTAGATTGTTCGGTGCAGACACCATGTCCCCACGGGCACCCGGTTTTCAGACGCAAGTTTGCTAGTAGGGGTGACTGTAACTTGTGTACTACTAGTATTTGGAATTTGAAACAGAGTTTGGAGTTAGGAGGGAGAAAGACTAGGCTTTTGGCGGCACTACGACACTCCCAGTTAAAAATAGAAATCGGGGGTTTTTCTTTTTGTGAAGGGTCGGCGAGGAGCCGAGGACATTGGCGCCGTGCTCGCCCTCGAATTTCAATTTTGAGCGGAGGCGGGTGGAGAGTGGAGAAAAAGCGAGAGTTGTTTTGTTTTAGTTTCACTTCTGCGGGGGACACCGCACCAATGAGTTTTTGTAGTGAGCGTGGGTTGGACTTCAAAATGTATTCAAATTAGGAAATTTGCTAAACTTTGTATAGATAAATACTCTCTCGATCTTAAGTTATTTATTTCAAGATTCTTGGAGAGCTAGAGCATTCCAAATTTGAACAAAATTTTGATAATAATAACACGGGTTGTTACGCTAAAAGGCTGATTTCGGCTGATTTAATAGTACCACGTGAAACAAGATAAGATGAAACAAGATGAAGCAACAAGCACTATGTAAAAAAAAGGCCTCTACGGTGGGCGCGTTGAGGGCTTCTGATCCAGCAGCGTCTTGGCGTCTGCCCATTAAGGTCTCTAAATGTCGACTTCTGGACCAAAACCTTACCAAGGGTTCACGTAACACACTTTATCACAGAGCCGGTTTTACTGCGGTGCGTGACCTCGTTTTTAACGGCGGTAGTGAGCGGTACCTCTGGACAAGTTTTCCTATGAAGCGGCGTGCTTTCGGTAGCGATTACCGAACACGCGGCATGAATAAAGCGGCCTTGTATCCCTTCCAAAGTTACCGGCCTTGCGGGCCCAATGTGTGGCGACGGCCATGTCTGAGACCCTGTGTCAAAGCGTCTGTAAACGGGCCACATGTCGGGCGGCCATGCGCACGCTATAAGCTGTTAGAAGCTTACGAACCACGCGGGCGATAAAAGTACGTGACGCCTTAATATCTGTACACATTAATATGCAACCGCATGCTTCGTTCGTCACCCATCTGAGGCGTCGCCACACGCGTCGTCTATGGTTTGTACTACTTACGAACACGCCTTACATTTATCCGTCAGGAATGTGGATTCGTTTACGAACACCTGCTCTTGTACCCGACTGTGTTTTCTTATGTTTATAGGCGCTTAGCACCTAAAATCGGCCAGACTGTGCGGAGACTACTGAGGCGCTTACAATGACCCATCGATCAGTAACTCTTGGAAAATTAAAACGCCGCGCACTGCCATGTGTGTGCACAACGAGGTTGGCGTTTGGGCGACGCTTAATTTTCGGGGCGCGGGGAAAAAAATCTGGGAAAACAACCGACGCCAAGCGCGGGGGCGAGGCAGTGCAGAACTATCCAGGAGCCTTGAGACGCCTCTTAGACGTTGTTGACGGTCACCAGCGACATATTTTTCCCGTCAACTTACTACCATAAAGGGAGTAAAACTATACCTTTTCATACTCATATACATTTACTACTCACATATTTCCACTTGTAGTGTCCAAAATATATTTTGCAGGATTTATAATAAAACAAGTGGAAATACGACCAAAAAGGCGCAACCACGAAAGCGTGCCTTTCGAAGATTACAAGCCCAGAGGTAAAATGGACCAAAACGCCCGAGTTGGGCCGAGCAAACACCGCCCGGCAGACTTTTTAGGCCCAACAACGCCACCCCCCCCAAAGCTCGAATTTTGCGGGACCCGGGTGCGCACCCAAAGGTGCGGCCACACCCTTCCCGAGGCGGTTTCGCCCGGTCTCGGGGAGGCGGTGCATTACCTTCCTTGGAGGCGTTGCGACGTTGGTTGGTCGGTTTAGCAATTTAGGCAGGTATACCAAAGGTCGGTTTGGCTCCTTCCATATAGGGAGGGATATTTTCAACAAGCCCCCTCTCCTCCACCTATAAAAGGAGGCCCTCTCCCCCTCATTCAAAACACCAATTCCACACAACACAAGGAGGAGCCACAATATAGAAGAGAGGAAGAAGTCCCACTCCTATTCTTATTCTTCTTCCTCTTAGTTCTAATGGAGAGTGAGAGAGGGAAGGCTAGAAGAGGGCTTGGCCTCTTCTCCATGGAGTCCCTGTACCTCCCGGTGCATTATTGGATCTCGTGGCGGGAGTGCTTGGGACTTGTCGGCACCCGCCACGCTTGTACCTCTACAACCTTCTAATCACTTTGGGTAAGAATGGTTGTGTCCCTCTTTCGGCTTATTACTCTTAAGCATATTATCTAGTCTGTTATAGAATTGCGGGATTGATAGTCGTTCCTTTGGGGCGATGCTCGGTAGAAGGACCCCGGGGCCGGGTAAGCCTTGTTAACACGCCGAGTAATAATCACTAGTGTAGACGTGGTGTCTAGACTAAGGGTTTTCTATCTTTTGTGGCGCATCCCATGGTTGAGGGGTAGGCGGCTGGGTTGTGATAGCCTTGTTCGTCCCTTGTAATCCCCCACGTTCGGGTGTGGCGTTAGGGTGCAATTGCTCGGACAACGTCCCTTTGGGCGTGGGCGGTGCCGAAGTGATGACATAACAGCCAAGTGATCCCCGCTAGAGAGTTTGAGCCCATAAAGATACCTCACCACCCATAGTTATCCTAGGGTGACTCTGTTCGAGAGAAAAGTCACACAAACCGTTCCTCGTGGAAATACGATACCCCGAATACTTCCGGGTGAAATGCTATAACGACAATTCCGTGCGCTTTACGGTTTCTTACGCATACGTTAAGAAACGTCAACAAGCATTTAAAGGCGCTGCGTCTTGGGGGCGGTAGTCATAATTCTCTCTCGAGCCTAGAGCACCCGTGTGTTGTATCCAAAAAAACAAAAAAAATAGTTATTTATTTTTCTTTTTTTAAAAATGAAGCCGCCTATCCAAATTTAAAAATCTTTTTGCTTCTCCAAGGGGTGAGTTCACGGGGCCAAAATCTTTTTCAAAATCAAAATTTTCATTCGCCATGAACTCCACCCTAATTTGAAAAAAAAAACCTTCTTCGGGCACTCCTTCTTTGGTGACCATTTTGAAAACCTATGTAACCACCTATGAGATTTCGAGGAGTTATAATCTTGCCTCGGCATTCACGGCATGATTCAAATTCGCATGTGGAATTTGCTTCGCTCTCCCTCTTCGGGGAAAGCAAGACAATAGTACACTATTGTTGTAGGAAGTTTGAATGGGGATTGAGAAGAACTCAAAGACAATTTTTGTCTAGCATTCTTCCCCATCAATGCCTACCAAGGACAATCCTCGATCTCAAGTAGGATGAGAAGGAGTCCATAGGTGCAGCCTAGGCCAGGTTTATAATGTTTATACATGTTGGCCTAGACTTGTCATTACCCGATAGTGTGCTTTTGCATATCTTTTGTACGGGTCTTGACATAGATGCTGCCCTATGCCTTGACATGACCGTTGGAGGGTCGTTTGCACATAAACCTACAACGGAACATAGGAAAACCCTTGAACACATCCTAGAGAAGCTTGCTTCTCCCGTTGTAGAACCTATCCCCCTCCACAACAAAGGCATGTCAAGCTTTGAGGAGCCCTCATCAGTTGAACCATTCCTCATACCATCGTTAGAACCGACTGTTGAGCCCTCTCCCGAACCACGAACACCGAAGGAAGGAATGCCTCGTCCTTCGGAGTTCGCGATTGAATTCAAGGATGATGACAGAACCTTGTAAACCGAGGTGCGCTTAGACTTTCATATCTATCTCATCCTTGACTTCAATCTTCTCATAGGCTACCCTCTAGAAAAAAAAGCTTTTTCACGAAAAAACCCATAGAGGAGAGCCGTGATGAGAAGTTGGGAAAGATTGCTTCCGCCTCTCACACCTAGACATCCCAAAAGGCGAAGCATCTTCCCAACCAAACCCATTCGAGGAGGCGAAGTTCATAACTCTATTCGCTTCACCCAAGTTGTTTCCACATCTTAGTGAAACGAAACACCTGTCGCTCTCACCCGAACACAAGTCATGTCCCTCTGGCCAACAAAATGTTGTTCTTGACAATGGTCAAGATTCAACGTTCGTCCTCCATGACACATCTTTTGAGGAGAAAACCTCATGTGCCATGGACATGCATGAAGCGACAACTCTTGAGACCAAGCAGAAATATGTTGTTGGGCATAACAAGTTGTTAATTGAGACTTCCTACACGCTCACCTTTGGGTCTTCTTGAGTTTGTCTTGCTTCTAGCTGAGTGCTTCCACGAAAATTACAGCCATCTCCTGGTTCTCATTGTAAACCTTTTTAAGAATGGTTGCAAGCCTCGTAGAAGCATGATGACGCTAACCTTGCGGCTTGAGCGTAATGCTAAAATTCTTAGTGGTGAAACTAGGAACTTCACCACCATCACCGCAAGGATGTTTTCCCACGGTCAAGCTTACGACCATAAAGAAAGCACTTCCGTGAGATACCTGGACTATCATAAAAAAAAAAAGCACAAAAAGTCTTTCTCTCTTCTTATTAATAAAAGCAAGAACATGTTATCAAGTTAGTATGCACCTTCGGGTATTCTTGTCGCTAACCATTTTAGGTGGAGATCGATTAAGAAGAACAAAGAGGCATGCGACGCTTGAGAACAAGAGGGCTACATCACAAAACAAAAAATTATGATGTTCATGGGTGATGGAACATGCTCAAGAGGAGACCGGACCTTGCACACTTGACTTTTACACAAAAGTCTAAGTGTGGGGAGGATGGTGACAATCCCAAGATTCCATCCACCAAGGGATCATAAAAAAAAAAAGGGTAAATAAAAGATGATGTCACCGCCTTGCTAAAAAAAAAAAAAGAAAAAGAAAAAAAAAGAGATGGAGAGAAAAGATTAAAAAAAGAGAGAAGAAGAGAGAAAGTGAGAAAAAAAAAAAAAAAAAGAGAGAAAAAAAAAAATATTGATGAAAAAAAAAAAAAAAAAAATGTTGTTAAAAAATAATTATAGACTAAAAAAAATTAGAGGAGAGGAGCAGTCCGCCTCACACGGTCAAGATAATGTGTCCGACTCCACCCTTCATTGCTTCAACAAGCAAGAAGGGCTTGTCTCCTATCCTTTGTGGCTACCATCAAGGCCCATGGTCCGTACACACTAAGTGTATATGCATGGCCTAGCCTTGAGATACACCCGGCAGGGCCATCATGCAAACCGCAAAGAACAACAACCGATGCTCCATCCACTTATCTTTGTCGTACTTATACTCAGGTATGCAAAGGTAACGTTCACCAACCCTCATACTCATAATTCGTGTCCATAAGGCTCTTTAAATTCATGCTTCTCTTGTTTATGACATTTGCTCGTTTGGATATTCTCCCATGAGTACTCATGTGGTTTATCCATAGATCTTTTAAATTAAGCGTGGTGCTTAGGTTAAAGAGATCTCCTTTTAATCTAGCTTTGACATGGTGTTGGAGCTAGGTTAATGAACTTAGAGCTTTGTTGTCCCGATCAACGAAAAGTGTTTTATGTTGGAGATGAATCAAGGCTATGCTTACACTGCCTCCTTTATGTGCCTTGCTTGAGTCATGATGAGGTGAACAAATAAAAAAAAAATAAAGTTCTCATAATAAAGGCTCCACGGTATTCTTGCCGATAGAGCCATGTTGTTGTTTTTGTTTTGTTTTCTTTGTTTAAAAAAAAAAAACAGGTACAAGAATAAGTGTGGGGAGATCTCTCAAGCATATAAGCACACCCATCCGAGATTTCCCCAACACAAATGCACTAGCGCCGAATAATTCACGATGAAGAAGGACGAGACGAACGACTACCATTAACTCCTTCCTCTTCAAAACGGTGGTTTGTGCAAAACTCTCACTCTCACATCTCACAATAATAATAAAAAGGGGAGAGAAGAGAAGGAGGAGAGATGAGAGAAGAGGAGATAAACCTTTCAACCCCAAGTTCCTTGTCCTGTTTTTGTGATGACATCAAAAGACAAGCTTGGGGGGAGCCTCCAACCACGCGACCAATCACAACTCAAATCATTACGCGCACAAGCTAGCACAACCATGAAAGGTAAGTAAAGAGCTAGCTTGGGGGAGGACCCCAAGAAAGGTAACGTGCATCTCACATTTTGATTATATTCTCTATCTTATGAAATGATGAGTTATGCTAAAAAAAAAGGGGGAGACAAAAATTCCATTCCTATACATATGAGCAATGAAAATGTTTAGTCTTAGTCCCTTGTTGAAATGATGAATAGTTGCTCGTCGTATGTTTTGCACGTGCCTAGTTTATAATTCAATTTCTCTAAAGTTTGGATTTAGTGGCTAAGTCTAAAAACTCACCTTGAAAAAACCCGATTCATGTGGGTTGCATAAGCTTTATCCAGTCTAAGTTGTTGCCAAGTATGATATGGTACAAATAGATTTACTATAATTTCGTTCAAAAGAGAAACTTGACATCCGGAATCTAATTTGAAGAAAAGAGAAAGATATGGGCTATGCTAAAAAAAAAAAAGAAAGAAAGAAAAAAAAAAGAGATGAAAAAATGGACACGTGTCCGGGGCGCAGTAGAGCCCACATCTCTAAAAAAAAAAAAGAGAGGAAATAAAAGACAAAAGTCTAGGGCGAAAGCAGAGCCCACCTCTCCAAAAAAAAATATATATAGTAATAAGCCCATACTTTCTCGGAAAAAAAATATAATTTGAATAAATAAATCCCGATGAAAAAGGTTGATCAAAAGAATGAATGAGTAGTATTTCTATTATAACCGTTCTATCTGGCAACCACCCAAACTCTCGAAGACGGCTAAAACAGCCCCGCTACGATGAAAGGTAATAAAGGGGTGAGAAAAGATGTGCCATTTTATTCAAACTATAGTAGAAAATCTTATTATAAACCTGTCACTTGTGAAATGTAATCGGCATAGTAGCAACTCCCGATCAACAACCAAGTACCTATCTTTTGCTTGAGGACATGCAAAGGGTAAGCTTGGGGGAGTTTGTTGACGGTCACCAACGACATATTTTTCCCGTCAACTTACTACCATAAAGGGAGTAAAACTATACCTTTTCATACTCATATACATTTACTACTCACATATTTCCACTTGTAGTGTCCAAAATATATTTTGCGGGATTTATAATAAAAACAAGTGGAAATATGACCAAAAGGCGCAACCCCCTCGAAAGCGTACTTGAGATTACAAGCCCGTGAGGTAAAATGGACCAAAAACGCGAGTTGGGCCGAGCAAACACCGCCAACGAGACTTTTCGGGCCCAACAACGCCACCCCTCGGCCGAAGCTCGAATTTTGCCGGGACCCGGGGGTGCGCGCACCCAAGGTGCGGCCGCACCCTCCCTGAGGCGGTTTCGGCCCAGTCTCGGGGAGGCGGTGCATTACCTTCCATGGAGGGCGTTGCCGACGTTGGTTGGTCGGTTTAGCAATTTAGGCAGGTATACCAAGGTCGGTTTGGCTCCTTCCATATGGGGAGGGACATTTTCCAACAAGCCCCCTCTCCTCCACCTATAAAAGGAGGCCCTCTCCCCCTCATTCAAAACACCAATTCCACACAACACAAGGAGGAGCCACAATGTAGAAGAGAGGAAGAAGTCCCACTCCTATTCTTATTCTTCTTCCTCTTAGTTCTAATGGAGAGTGAGAGAGGGAAGGCTAGAAGAGGGCTTGACCTCTTCTCCATGGAGTCCCGGTGTACCTCCCGGTGCATTGCGGATCTCGGGTGGCCGGAGTGCCGGACTTGTCGGCACCCGCCACGCTTGTACCTCTACAACCTTCTAATCACTTTGGGTAAGAATGGTTGTGTCCCTCTTTCGGCTTATTACTCTTAAGCATATTATCAAGCTGTTATAGAATTGCGGGATTGATAGTCGTTCCTTCGGGGCGATGCTCTGGTAGAAGGACCCCGGGGACGGGTAAGCCTTGTTAACACGCTGGAGTAATAATCACTAGTGTAGACGTGGTGTCTAGACTAAGGGTTTTCTATCTTTTGTGGTGCATCCCACGGTTGAGGGGTAGGCGGTTGGGTTGTGACAGCCTTGTCCGTCCCCCTTGTAATCCCCCACGTTCGGGTGTGGCGCGGTGCAATTCTTTGGACACCGTCCTTTGGGCGTGGGCGGTGCCCGGTGATGACATAACGACCAAGTGATCCCCGCTAGAGAGTTTGAGCCCATAAAGATACCTCACCACCCATAGTTATCCTAGGGTGACTCTGTTCGAGAAGTCACACAAACCGTTCCTCGTGGAAATACGATACCACGAATACTTTCGGGTGAAATGCTATAACGACAATTCCGTGCGCTTGCGGATTCTTACGCATACGTTAAGAAACGTCAACAACAGTTGACGCGTTCAAAGGTCAATGATGACGTTACGCACACACGTACAACTTAGAATCGTCGACACCACAAAGATTGATATTATTAATATGTATATAATACATATACATAGGTCCAAGCACAAACAAATGGCCGACGCCAAAGAAAGATTAAAAATTCAAGTGTCTCAGATTGTTCTTCACACGCACCAAGTTGTTCAAGGCACGCCACGCATTGTTCACAACACAAATAACACAACACGTGCATGTATCCACCTCGGTCGTGATGCAGCAAGGGAACGAAAGGAACTCACGGTTTATTTAATCAAAATAGTCGCCGTCGAGGGGTCGATGACATGTTCCATAAGAAACTTGGCGATCTTCTCTCTAATATCACCCAAATTGAACGGTTCACTCTCGCAAAGTCAAAATCCTAATACAAAGAAAAGGTAACCATAAGTGTTTGTTGTACACATGGTCTTTATCGCTAAACAAAGATAGGCACAAGATAGAGCTGCACTTCGAGTTACCTCGTGATGATCCAAATGAGCTTGATTCATCGCAACCATCATGTGGTGCGCCGTGTAGAACCCACATGTCTTGTTATCGCTGCGCCCCCCAAGACAAAACATATGAAACATAGTGGTTATTCGCTGAATGGAAACCCAAGTGGCAAGTGCACAACTTCGGGAGAAGCACAACAATTACTTTTGCATACTTGGCGTGAACCACAAACTTTTTAAGCGTCCTTGTCCCCTTCGGATTGAAAACATGCTCAACAAGGCTACACATGAGTAAAATGTAAAAAGGTCACATTCTTTTCTATTTTTAGTAACATAATTAAGAAAAAAAATGCATGGGTCGGATGTAGGTTAGGAAACACTCCTTTGTTGTATTAAAGTTTTCAACGGGGCGTTTTGCCTTTTTCTTATTTGGCATGCAGAAGTCAACGAAATAGACTTTCCTCCACTTGATAGCTATGACAACAAAGAATCCGGTGTTGGCACGGGTTATGCGCAAACATGACAAAAGTCCTTGTCATGATGCTTCCGTAGGCCAAATTCTAGATATGACGCCTTTGCCGCAAGCCCACCACCGTCGGCCCTTCGAAGGTCAATGGCTCGGGATCAAGAAAGCCAACCGACAAAGACGAGGCCCTCGCTTCTCCGACGGGCATCTAGGAATAGAGAAGCATGCAAAGCAAATTTAGTAAGCAATAGATGAAAGAGGCATCCCCGATAAGTCCGTAATAGAAGAAATTGTACTCAATCATCATGCAAATAAGGATGGCCACATCCAATCCATCCAATGTCACGAGGTCAAGCAGGTCGTCGAAACCCACATTGATCTTAGCCTCTTCGTGCGTGTCACGCCAAAAGGCCTCTTTCCCCGGAGATGCAAGAACGCCACCTTTGGCATGCTTGGGCCGGCCGCCGCATGCACCACCTATGAAGAGCAAAGACAACAAGGCCCTACCGTACTAAGCTGTTCGCGTGAGCATTGGAGATCCATGCTGGTACTTAGGGTTGGCTAGTGCGTACCGACGGGCAATCGAATTGCTTCTGGTCATAAGGGACGACGTTTTTGAACGTATGCTATCACCGTTGGATGCTCCATGCCTCTTCTTGCCTGAAACATGCTTGTTTGGAACGTCTCGTTGTATGGTTACGCTTCTCAGCCGCTGCACTCTGAGAGGCACTCTGGACATTCTTGTCATGCGAGCCACTCCCGCGTTCTCAGCCCTGCAGTCTGCGAGGCACTCTCATCATTCATGCCTTGAGAGCCGGTTTCCGCGATTGTTAGCGATGCACTCGCAAGGCAATCCAACGCCATTGGCATGAGTGCGAGTCGCCGCATTCGATCCATTGCACCACGAGAGGCACTCGATCACCATTGGCATGCAAGCTAGTCATCTCATTCCCACCCATTGCACTCCTCGAGTCCGAGAGGGACTACGGGTCATTGCTGTCATCCCCATTTAATAACTTGGTGCGTGCCATATGGTCCTTTAGACCGACTAATACCTTGGAGACGTATGCGAGAGGAGGTTTTGGTGCGTAACAATTTGGTGCGAGAACAAGACGGCTGTTGGGGTGTTACGATCATAAGGTCTCGCCCCATGGATCCTCTTAAAAATAGCCCGGCCAAGAGTCTTAATTTCGCTGTCGGGCGGATCCAATAGTGTAGCATCAAAACCAGGATTTACATGTTCAATCGTTACAACAATATGTCCTGCCAGTATTGGTTGACCCTCAAGTAGCTCTAGGTGATTCGGGTGTACCTTTCCCCTAGCTACTCAACCCCATAACCTCAATCTTCGTTACAAGGGTACATCGTTCTAGAATGGAAACCTCGGGTGCGATCAGCTTGGCTATCCGGGATTGGCCGGCGCGCCACTGCTCTTGATCCACCCGCAGCGCTAGGGGTGTTGTCAGTCGGGGAACCTTGTGCTTGTGCTTGTGCTTGTGCTTCTTGCAATGCCACCACCTTACCTTGGAGCTCATCCAATCTAGCTAAAAGCTCTTCTCTAACTGCTGCGGCCGCCGCAGTTGGAGACTTCCTCTTTCTATACATGTCGGTGCACTCCGGCCAATTCTTCCAACCACACCAACTAGACACCCCACGCTGCATACATGCTCGTTGCGGGGTGCCCCGGGACCCCTCGTGAGCGGATCTCTTTCCCTTACACCCGGTGACCTCGGAAGAAGCATGGGCTGCCTCCTCTAAAAGCTTCTCACCTAAAGCCTTTGAGCTCCTTCATCGTTCCAAACAATTTGAGCCTTGTCACCTAACAATTCCGGTTCTTTGCGTGCACGCAAAAAAAAGCCGTAGCGGGATCTTAGGATATTCGTCCCAAGGATTACGATTCCTTTGTCGACTAAGTCCCTGTCCTCCTTTCGCCCACCTTTCGGACATTGCTTCATAACCTCCCCGCCCCTCGTGCGTGGTTATCTTGGGTTCCTCTGCCTAAGCTCCTTGTATCTCTGACTTTTTGCCAGTGCCTCTTCGCTGCGATTCGCTTGAACAAAAGCTGTCCAATCCTCCTTGGGGATGTATGTGTGCTTCACTATGGCATCCCTCCCCTTGTTGACGTAATTGCGCACTAGATCGCTTTTGTGGGTCCTAAAACTTTTTCCTACCACCTGCCACAGCCTTTTAATTGCTTTTTTCCTTTAAAATGCCGATGGACACTCCAACTCCAATGAATTCTGGACAAACTCCTCAAATAATTCTTTCTTGACTTGAGGACTTAAAGGAACAGGACCGAACACGTGAGCAAGGGGACCCTTTGTCTAGCAATCGGACCAGACAAGTCTCCTCATTCTTAGCTTGGCCTCCTTAGCAGTGGGAAACCCGTCCGAAGTGAGCTCCGTCACAACTATCTTATTCTCTGGCCACCTTGTGATCGTCCCGACCCTCCCCTTTCGCACCAACCGGCCGGATGATGCCCCTCTACAAGCACAAACTCCCTGAATTCAGCCCCAGTAGTAGTGTCATCCGCTCATGCGTTGTCTCTTCATATTGTTGACGGTAACCAACGACATATTTTTTTCCGTCAACTTACTACCATAAAGGGAGTAAAATTAAACCTTTTTATACTCATATACTTTTATCACTAATAAATTCCACTTGTAGTGTCTTGTATTTTATTTTGCAGATTTATAATAAAAGCAAGTGGAAAATCGATCAAAGTACGCCTTCCGAGAAAGCGCATTATTGCAAAACCCAAGCCCAAGAGCAAATCGACCCAAAACATCAAATGGGGCCGAGCACGGCCCGGCCCACAACTTTTGAGGCGAAAGACGACACCCCACCGAGACCGGGCGGGCCGAGCCCGGGGTGCGTCTTTCCACCTGGTGCGGCCACCCTCCCCGGCGGTTTCGGCCCGGCCTCGGGGGCGGTTCGTGCACTTTCAAACGGGGTTTCCGCCTGCGTTGGTCGGTTTGCGCATACAAGAAAGGTTTACCAGGTCGGTTTTGATGTAAATTAGCACTTAGGCCCCTCCTCCAAGTGTATAAGTAGGCCCCCTCTCTCCCTCTCTCAACACACACCATTTGGAGCCTCCTCACTTTCTACTCTTCTTCTCCTCTCCTCTCTACTCCTCTCCTCTCTACTCCTCCACTTCTCTAGTTCTTTTAGTCTTTAGTAGTATTTGGAGCAAGGCTAAGCTTCATTGGAGAGCTTGTACTTGGGAGAAGGAATATTCGGTATGAATACATTTATGGTTTATCCTCAAGTCTTGATCTCATATGCTTGTGCAATAGAGCTAGAGTATTTACATGTTATATTCTTGACATGTTGTTCTCGACACAATCATGATAGAAGAACTAGACTATAGTTCCTATGTCGTGGTTAGTCGTATAGAACTTAGGGACTAACCATTCGGTGCCATGTATTTGAGTAGAGTAAGAGTTGTGCGGAGGTGGCGGTTCGTTGTGTCCTTCGGGGCTTGCTCGTGTCCTATTCCGACCATCCTTTGGGTGGGGGCCATGGGGGACATGAGTAGTGTCCTAGTATGCGGACGTGGTGTCCGGATGCCAGGTATCCTTTGAATATGAGTGCATGCCACGGTTGAGGGGTAGGCGGCTTGGTCGTGACAAGCCTTGTCCGTCCCTTTGAAATCCCCCCCGTTCGTGTGTCTTTGTAGGGAGTTCGTAAATGCCTTCCTTCGGGCGGATGCTCGGGAGGTCTCTCCGTCCATCTCACTCTCGGCCTAAACTCTAGTCATCTATGTTTGCATGATTATTAACTGGTTCTTTGCACAGCTACTTTAGAATGCCTGCTCCACTTAGGAATATTCTTTATTCTTTATTTTCTTTTTATCCTTGAGGTTGGCTCAAGTGTGTGTCACACTATCTTAAACTATCATGACTTACCCCTGTATTGAGTATTGGTCAACTGCATAGACATGTCGTCTTGTTCATGCCCCCCTCGCTAGAGTCCTACACCATGCCTTCCTTTGGGAAAATATAAATAACGATACCACGAATATCTCCGGGTGAAATGCTACAACGGTATTTCCGTGCGCTTGCGGACTTGTTCTCGTAAATGCTACAGAATGCCACGACATCCCGTGGCGATGGTAGGCGGAATGTAAATTCTTTCGGTGAAGTCGTTGTGGGGAGTCAACCTGTGGTTCCCGGTGCTCTTGCCTTTTTGGCACTTGCGCTTAGGAAACGCAACAAGCATTTTACTGGCGCCCTTTCTTGGGAAGGCATTGGTTATAAAGATTCTAGAAAGACATGTTCATAATGATGTGCATGTGTAAGTAGCCATTACTCATGCAGGCTAATCTTTCATGTTTTCTCTGTTGTGGATGAAGACGGGATAGTGTTCGATTGGTTTGTCCTGTTGAACAACTACATCGCAGGAATCTGAGGCACTCCTAAGGAAGAACCCAACTCATATCAAATCTTCTCCTGCTACTCCGTCGACAAACAAACCAATTACCCTTGCATCATCTCGTATTCCACTCATGGCCAAGTCAATCCGTGACCACTCCATCCCCTCTTTTGCCAACGTGCTGTTGGGCCCATTTGTCGACATGGGGAACAGAGAACTTTGAGCTCAGGCTGGCCTAATCAAGATGGTGCGAGGCAAACCAATTTTATGGTTTGCCAAGTGAGGACATAAGTGCACATACGCAACACTTCCTTGAGCTCGGTGACACCATTGTCATCCAAGGTGTCACACCGGAAGCCATTAGAATCCGTTTGTTTCCCTTCTCCATCACGGGAAGGCAAAACAGTGGTTCTATAAAGAGGCGGAAGCTGTCAACACGTGGGACAAGTGTTCCACGGCGTTCCTCACTAAATTCTTCCCCATGAGTAAAACTCACACCCTAAGGGGAAGAATTGCCAACTTCCAGCCAATTCCATGGAACCCATACTGCGGCATGGGAAAGGCTACAAGAGTACATCAAGCATGCCCGCACCATGGGATGGAAAAAGTGGCTCGTGATCTGAGAACTTCTACAATGGGTTAACACCCATGTCAAAAGAGCACATTGATGCCCTTCTTTGGAGGTGCCTTCCTCTCCCTCACCATCAATAGAGCAACAACTCTTATGGAGAAAATAGTGTCCAATCAAGCTTGGGGGAGGAAAGTCTTGGCAAACAAGAAGATAGCATGCGAGGCCGTGGAGGAGGCGGGCGTGCACGCTACAATGGATCTCCTATTGAAAGAACTTGACAAGTGTGCCACCGAAGAAGAAGAAACTTACGGCCTTTGTCAAGGCCATATACTCACACGTAACATGTGAAGTCTGTGGCAATGTTGGCCATTCGGGGGAACGACGCCACGAAACCCGTGAAGACGTTACTCACATCAACAACGGGTTCCGTCGGCAAGGAGACCATAATGGGTGGAACAACGGTCGCCCCACAAAACCAAGGAGGTAATTCAAACTCAAGGTACAATTGAATCCTCTCTCCTTGGAAGACTTGGTCTTAGACCAAGCAAAAATAATTGAAGAACTTTCAAAGAAATTGATGCTTAATGATAAAATAATTGAAAACATGATTTTCAAAATTAAAAGTTTAACTTCTTCTTATGAAAGACAAGCGAGCTTTAATAAAATGATAGAAACCCAATTAGCTCGGTTTTTTTTTGCTTTGCCTATTGTCGGTTCGGGAAAAGTTTTGGGGCAACCCAAAATTTCTCTTGAATCTGTTAAAATGGTCTCAACGAGTGCAGTAAGCCTCTATGTCGGGAAGACAACAAGTCTCCTACCGAGCCACCACTCGTTATCAAGAAGGAGGACCCCGGCCGCCCGACAATCACATGCTCGGTTGGCCGCATGTCTTCGAGGATGCCTTGTGATCTTGGATCAAGCATAAACATCATGTCCAAGGTAACATATGATGAAATATTAGGTGGACCTTTGTCCCTGTACATTTTGAACTACGAGATGGCGGACCTATCACTAAGGAAACCGGAGGGAGTAGCTCGGGGCGTTATAGTAAAAATCCGGAAGCGTACATCCCAACGGACTTTGTCATCCTAGACATGGGTCACAACGAGAGCTGCCCCAATCCTTGGGAGACCATTTCTTAACACTACAAATGCAGTTTTTGCACGTGGGATCGGGGCATGCTAGCTTCCATATGCGAGGGCCAAACAATGAGATGCCCATTCAATGGGTTCAACAAGCATAAGAATGCTAAAAACAAGCAGCCCAAGAAGGTAAAGCCACAAAGTGTTAGCGGGCATGGCGAGCCGAAAGGATGACATCCGCATCCACTTCTCCTGATACGGGTAACACTCCGTCAAGCACTAAATGAATGGAGAAGAGTCCTGCTCGTCGGACTTTAAAAAGGTGAGCCCTTGCCCAAGGTAAATCGGTAGTTATCCTTTTATTTTACAATAATAATCTCCCAATAATAACTCCATGATGCTTACAATAAAAATAATAAATAAAAATAAAATCATTTACCCCCTGTTGGAAGAATCTTGTTTATCAATGCATGCTTCCTCTTTCTATTTTGGCATGTCTTGGTTTGGAAGTTTTGGTTATACGTATGATCATACTTCCATAGGCGTTTTGAATTGAGCATGGTGCTTAGGTCAAAAAAGTCTACCTTAATCGAATTAGACATGGAGTCGAAGTCCGGTTATTGAACCTAAAATTGCTAGTGTAGATTTTGGTCGATCATATGGACTAACCCCTGAGGAATTTATCAAAATCCATAAGGGTAGGGTAAGTCTTGAAGATGACAACAGGGTTAACAAGTAAAAAAATAATAATAATAAAAATAATAAAAAAAAAGGGTAGAGAAGAGAAGAAGAAGAGAGGAGATAAACCTTTCAACCCCAAGAGTTTGTCCCATTACTTTAACGACATCAAAAGGCAAGCTTGGGGGAGCCTCTAACCACGCCACCGGGCACAACTCGGATCATTGCGTGCTCAAGCTAAGCGAGAACCATAAAAAGTAAGCAAAAGGCTAGCTTGGGGGAGGACTCAAGAAAGGTAACTTGTATCTCACATTTTGATCATATTCTCTATCTTATGAAATGTTGAGTTACGCTAAAAAGACAAACTTCATTCCTATATATATGAGTTATAAAAATGTTTAGTCTTAGTCCTTTGTTGAAATGATGAATAGTTGCTCTGTCTTATGCTTTGCACATGCCTAGTTTATAATTCGAATTTCTCTAAAGTTTGGGTTTAGTGGCTAATTCTAAAAACTCATCTGAAAAACCTGATTCATGTGGGTTGCATATGCTCTATCCAGTCTAAGTTGTTGCCAAATATGATATGGTACAAATGGATTTACTATGACTTCGTCGAAAAAGAGAAACTTGACATCAGGGAATCTATACTTTGAAAAGAGAAATGTTTTGGGCTATGCTAAAAAAAAAAATGAGATGAAAAATGGACAAGTGTCCAAGGGCGAGTAGAGCTCACATCTCTAAAAAAAAAAAAAAAAAAAAAAAAAAGAGAGGAAATAAAAGACAAAAAAGTCTAGGGCGGCGAGCCCACCTCTCTAAAAAAATGATATAGTAATAAAGCCCATGCTTTCTCGAAAAATATATATATATATATATAAAAAATATTATCTAAATAAAAACCGGATAAAAAAGTTGATCAAAAGGATGAATGATAAGCACCTCCGTTATAACCGTTCTATCGGCAACCGCTCAAGGCTTTGAGAAAAATTTGGAAAGCCCCGCTTCTGATGAAAGGTAATAAAAGGGTGGGAAAAAAGATGTGCCATTTTATTCAAACTCTAGTAGACACTCTTATTATAACCCTGGCACTTGTAAAACATGTCGGCATAGTAGCAACTCCTGATCAACAGCCAAGTACTTATCTCTTTTGCTCGAGGGCCGCAAAGGGTAAGCTTGGGGGGAGTTTGTTGACGGTAACCAACGACATATTTTTTCCGTCAATTTACTACCATAAAGGGAGTAAAATTAAACCTTTTGATACTCATATACTTTTATCACTAATAAATTCCACTTGTAGTGTCTTGTATTTTATTTTGCAGATTTATAATAAAAGCAAGTGGAAAATCAACCAAAGAACGCCTTCCGAAAGAAAAGCGCATTATTGCAAAACCCAAGCCCAAGAGCAAATCGACCCAAAACATCAAATCTGGGCCGAGCACAGCCCTGCCCACAACTTTTCAGGCGAAAGATCGACACCCCACGAGACCCCGGCCAAGGCCGAGCCCGGGGTGCGCTAGCCACCACATTCAGTGCGGCCGCACCCTCCCTCGAGGCGGTTTCGGCCCGGCCTCGGGGAGGCGGTTCGTGCACTTTCCAAAGCGGGGTTTCCCGCCTGCGTTGGTCGGTTTGCGCATACAAGGAAGGTTTACCGGTCGGTTTTGATGTAAATTAGCACTTAGGCCCCTCCTCCAAGTGTATAAGTAGGCCCCCCTCTCTCCCTCTCTCAACACACACCATTTGGAGCCTCCTCACTTTCTACTCTTCTTCTCCTCTCCTCTCTACTCCTCTCCTCTCTACTCCTCCACTTCTCTAGTTCTTTTAGTCTTTAGTAGTATTTGGAGCAAGGCTAAGCTTCATTGGAGAGCTTGTACTTGGGAGAAGGAATATTCGGTATGAATACATTTATGGTTTATCCTCAAGTCTTGATCTCATATGCTTGTGCAATAGAGCTAGAGTATTTACATGTTATATTCTTGACATGTTGTTCTCGACACAATCATGATAGAAGAACTAGACTATAGTTCCTATGTCGTGGTTAGTCGTATAGAACTTAGGGACTAACCATTCGTGCCATGTATTTGAGTAGAGTAAGAGTTGTCTTTGAGGTGGCGGTTCGTTGTGTCCTTCGGGGCTTGCTCGTGTCCTATTCCGACCATCCGTAGGGTGGGGGCCATGGGGACATGAGTAGTGTCCTAGTATGCGGACGTGGTGTCCGGATGCCGGTATCCTTTGAATATGAGTGCATGCCACGGTTGAGGGGGTGGCGGCTTGGTCGTGACAAGCCTTGTCCGTCCTTTGAATCCCCCACGTTCGTGTGTCTTTGTAGGAGTTCGTAAATGCCTTCCTTCGGGCGGATGCTTCGGGAGGTCTCTCCGTCCATCTCACTCTCGGCCTAAACTCTAGTCATCTATGTTTGCATGATTATTAAGCGGTTCTTTGCACAAACTACTTTAGAATGCACACTCCACTTAGGAATATTCTTTATTCTTTATTTTCTTTTTATCCTTGAGGTTGGCGAAGTGTGTGTCACACTATCTTAAACTATCATGACTTACCCCTATATTGAGTATTGGTCAACTGCATAGACATGTCGTCTTGTTCATGCCCCTGCTAGAGTCCTACACCATGCCTTCCTTTGGGAAAAATATAAATAACGATACCCTGAATATCTTGGGGTGAAATGCTACAACGGTATTTCCGTGCGCTTGCGGACTTGTTACGTAAATGCTACTGAGAATGCCACGACATCCCGTGGCGATGGTAGCTGGAATGTAACAATTCGGTGAAGTCGTTGTGGGGAGTCAACCTTGTGGTTCCCGGTGCTCTTGCCTTTTTGGCACTTGCGCTTAGGAAACGCAACACATATGTATCTCTCGACCATCCTCTAGAGAATTAGTTGTTTATTTGCCGGATGATGTTGCACATGTGTCATCATCGGGCGCCTATATCAAGCAGTTGAAGTTACACGAGAGAAGTCAACGGCTAGCACTCAAAAAGCTAACCATAAGCAATCGGGTTTGTATATCACATAGCCCCGCGGCTTACCATTTTCGGCGTCGTCAAGCCGCCCGGCACACACGACAAAGCTTCACCGGCGATCTGAGGGGGTAAGGGCGAGGCGATCATTGTTCTATCTTGAACACATATATTCATCTATAAAGAAAATAAGCGGCGAGAATTTGTTGCGGTTTCCTATGACAACAACACATGGATGACAACATTATAGTAGCGGTCGGTGTCAAGTTCGGTATCTACAACTCGATATATCCATCGAGGATAAAATAATACAGTTCAATTACGTAATAGGCTTTGCTTTTTTTCCAACGCAAGCGTAGTAGGCTTTTTATGAGGACTAAACAAACCAGGGCGAAGAACAAATAAAATGTAGTTCATGAATATATGTTAACACCAAAATTTGGTAAGAGCACGGATGACGGATGGGCGGCATGCGGCGGTTCGGTAAGAGGTCATTCGGTTAGCGAAAAGCGGCAGCAACAACGTAGCATTCGGGAAGCCGTTGTTATTCGGCTAAGGAGCCCGAGTCCGAGAAGGAGCCGGGCGAGAGCGGTTCGGCAAGCGTGGAGCACCAAGGAGATATCCGGGGGCGAGGCCCACATCACGTGCAATTCCCACGACTCCGAGAAGACTTGGAGAACAATGTATCTTAGCTAGATATTTTCGTTATATTATTATTAATAATTAGTTAGGACTCGTCAAGCCCGGGGTATAAATATAAAATCCCGGCAAGCGTAAAACAATCTACCAAATCAAATACAACCAACCCGGCTCCGTGCCTTGGCTCCGGCCACCCTTCGAGTCCAATCGTGTCGTCGATCTTTGCGAGAGGATTCATCGACCCGTCGGCCTCCGTAAGTACCGGCAACCATGTCTAGTATCGTCGGGCGGATTTAGATTATTGCAAGAAGTCTTGTTCACGCTTAGTATCGTCGGGCGGATTTAAGCTATCGGGGGCAAGAGGGTTCTTTTGTCGATCATGAGCCATCCGGTGGGCTAAGATCGGCTAAGAGCTAGTTATCGACTTCATTAGGCTTGGCACCCTAATGAATTCATTAAGTTACCAAGTGGTGCATAATTCCTATTTGTTTATCTATTTATTTATTTACGTTTGCACACACTCTTTGCCCAATCTAGATTGATGTTTCTCGGCTTTATCTTTTGTTAGATCTATATGTAATCAGTACTTTCAGTGTTTATCATTAAGCTTGTCATTAGATCTATTTGTGCTTTGTCATAGCCGAGCCTAGATCAATCTAGGTTGTCATGTGTGTTCTTGGTTCTTGCGGCGTTTAGTCATGAGTCGTGTGGCGGGCTAAGGTTTTACGTGTAAGTTTCTTCTTCATGGACCACGGATTCGGTAACCTTGCCGAGGAACACGGTTATGTGTTTACTTGTATCTTGCATGTGTAAACCTACCTATCGTTAGAGTATAGTCGGCAAGCCGTATCATGCGGTGGATTAGCTTGTTGCGGTGTATCATGCGGTGGATTCTTTGTTAGGGCGAAGAGGGTTTAGAACGGTTAAGTCGGCAAGCCGTATCATGCGGTGGATTAGCTTGTTGCGGTGTATCATGCGGTGGATTCTTTGTTAGGACTGATCGGGGCCGAATCTACGGCTTTGCTTTAGATTAGGTTTACATGTGTACTTTACTTGTCTATGCATACGCCTCAACGAGTAATGAGTATTTATAGATCTATTTAGATGTATGCGTGCTTTTAGCTTATCATGGTTAGATTGTATCATGCGGTGGATTGATCTAGTCGTGGTAGGTGGTTTATATCGTAGCAAGTGGTATCATGCGGTGGATTAGCTTGCAAGGGTTTAAGCTTGACGGGTTTAGGAAGGCTAGGCGTGCGGCCGACTAGTTGGATGAAACCTATGCATGTGTCGTTTAGATCGGGTTTTTATTTATGAATTACACTTTTTGTTCCATGTTGTCAATTAATTCGATCCATGCAATAGAGCTTTATAATGTCATATCACGATGATCGACTTTACTTGTTCAAACATGTCTTTTATGATCATTCGGCAAATCAGTTATTAAGATTACATCTTTACATGCTTACCGAATGCTTTCATTATCTGTCGACGGATAGCTCTCATAGCTATGTGTCTTTACATCGGCCTTAGAGCCATACATGCGGAACTGTCTTGGTCTCACCGGGCATGTTCCGGATCTCACGTTACCTCCTTGTCAATTAACGAGGTCAAATTGGTAGCACGCCTTCGATTCAAGGCGCTCGGCGAGTAAAGCTAGCTATTCCGGCTTGTCACGTACGCGGCGCAAGGGTAGGATTTTTGTGCCTACAATATAGGACTATAAACAAAGCGTAGTACAGTTCATTTAATAGGCACATTTTTGTAAGACAAGATAGTAGTAGTGCTTTCGACCAGGCGATCATTGTTCTTGAGCATGTATATTCACCTTTCCTCCCACCCACCAACCCCCCCGGTCGGGTGTCAAGTTCAGTTTTCTACAACTCTATATATCCATCGAGGATACAATTCACCTTTCCTCACATATCTAAATATTTCTATTCGATATTGGTTCAGCTTGGAGTTTAAACATAAGATTAAATAATCTTTATGCCAATGAGTATGTACTACATTTCATACATTTAAGTTCTTCGTTACTAACTCTGTTTCTAACACGCACAAAGTAATTACTGCTCAATAGCTAATTGTGATCGATTTCTTAGCGATTATAATTCTTCTTCGTTTTTGAGATTACACGGTACAACAATTCAATCCTTTAACAATACCCTTTCCTACCAAGCGACAACGCGTGGAAAAATTCCGCTAGTATTTATACGGTTCAATCCTGTAATAGGCGGTCTATGAGGACTACACAATCAACGAGAGGTACAGATCACAAAAAAATGTAGTTCGGGAATAGAGGGATATAAACAAACGTAGTTTAGTAACAGTTCATTTAATAGGCAGGTTTGTTTTGGTTGCGGTTTCCTATGACAAAACACCACGAGATAACGACATTATAGTAGCGGTCGGGTGTCAAGTTCAGTTTCTACAACTCTATATATCCATCCGAGGATACAATTATCACCTTTCCTCAGCGGGCGGCTGAAAAATTCAGGCATTTGTGTTGATGCCACCGTTGGATGGAATTCACTCAACTAGCCGTCACTGAGCAGATTTGAAAATTTCAGTCACACCAAAACTAGCAAGTCCCTAATATTTATACGGTTCAATCTGTAATAGGCGGTCTATGAGGACTACACAATCCAAAGGCACGATCACAAAAAATGTAGTTCGAGAATAGAGGGATATAAACAAACCTGTAGTTTAGTAACAGTTCATTTAGTAGGAACATTTTTTGTAAGACAAGATAACAACATTATAGTAGCGATTAGGTGTCAATTTCAAAGATGTACAACTTAAAATATCCATTTGACGATAGAATTATACAGTTCAATTTTGCAATAGGCGGTTTATGAGGACTACACAAACCAAAGGCGGAGAACAAAAAAAATGTACTTCAGGGAAGAGGGATACAAACAAAGCGTAGTTTAGTAACAGTTCATTTAATAGGCACATTTTTATAAGACAAGATAGTAATAGTGCTCGACAAATGATCATTGTTCTTGAGCATGTATATCTACTACACCTATGTAGAGAACCCCCACTAAGGAGTTCTCTCGACTTGCAAGCATGCCACCATGATCATCAATGGCGGCCCCCCTTTGTTTGAACTAACTAAAATAATATTGTAACTCACAAACCAAAAAAACAAACTAAATTCTGATTATACCATTGAATTCCTTTTAATAAATCCTTCTAAACAAGATCTCATATAGATATATTTCGATAAAATTATAAGTGGGTCCTAGTAATAGTAGTTGGTATATATAGAGCAAAGTAAAAAAAAAAAAAAAAAAAAAAAAGGGAAAAAAAAGAATATGAGGGTGATAGTAATATTTTAACTCATAGATTTCTCCTTCATACCAGCGACAACACGTGGAAGCTCTAGATTATACATATTATTCCCATTAGGATGGATTTGGTCACATTGTTCACAAACTAAATTGTTGATTGACTTTATATATCATTAGGAATGTCTCGTTCATATGTTTTCTCCATTGATCTCTAAATATACATTATCCAAAATAACTTTAGATTATCATCTATATATCATAACCTTAAAATCTTAGTGATTAACATCATAACCTATTTATATTCCACCTTCATACCCGCGGCAACACGCGGGAATCCTTCTAGTTCATTTATAAAGAAAATAAGCGGCGGAATTTGGTTGCGGTTTCCTATGACAAAACACACGGATAACGACATTATAGTAGCGAAATGGTGTCAAGTTCAGTTTCTACAACTCTATATATCCATCTGAGGATACAATTATCACCTTTCCTCAGGCGTGAAAAATTCAGGCCATTTGTGTTGATGCCACCTGTTGGATGGAATTCACTCAACTAGCTTCGTCACTGAGCAGATTTGAAAATTTAAAGTCACACGGAAACTAGCAAGTCCCTAATATTTATACGATTCAATCCTGTAATAGGCGGTCTATGAGGACTACACAATCGAGAGAGGCACAGATCACAAAAAAAATGTAGTTCGGGGAATAGAGGGATATAAACAAAACTGTAGTTTAGTAACTTGATTCATTTAGTAGGAACATTTTTGTAAGACAAGATAGCAACATTATAGTAGCGGTTAGGTGTCAATTTCAGTATGTACAACTCAAAATATCCATGCGACGATAGAATTATACTGAGTTCAATTTTGCAATAGGCGGTTTATGAGGACTACACAAACCAAAGGCAGAGAACAAAAAAAATGTACTTCAGGAGAAGATGGATACAAACAAACTATAGTTTAGTAACAGTTCATTTAATAGGCACATTTTTATAAGACAAGATAGTAATAGTGCTCGAGAGAGCAGTCATTGTTCTTGAGCATGTATATCTACTACACCTATGTAGAGAACCCCCACTAAGGAGTTCTCTCGACTTGCAAGCATGCCACCATGATCATCCAATGGCGGCCCCACTGTTTGAACTAACTAAAATAATATTGTAACTCACAAACCAAAAAAACAAATTAAATTCTGATTATACCATTGAATTCCTTTTAATAAATCCTTCAAAATAAGATCTCATATGGATATATTTCGATAAAATTATAAGTGGGTGTTGATATTTCTTAACGACATTACCGTAAATAGATAATAACCCATTTTCGGAACGGCACCAGAAATGCTTGTTGGCACTTCATAGTGCAATCTCTAAGAATAATATTCTCGGAGATCACGTTAAGAGATATCGGATGATAGATGGATTCATGTGTTTACTTTAGTCAATCCGCAAGCGCCGCGGATCTATCATTGTAGCATTTCACCCTAAGGGTATTCGGGTATCGTGATTTATATTTTCCCAAGGGAAGGCGGGCTTGTGTGGTTAGCTAGCATAATGATGATGATGATCCACAATGTATTTATGAATAACCATTAGTCAATTGTAGGGGTAAGAAGAATAGATATTCGGGATAGTGACAAACACACATAAGCTACTACACCACTAGGGAGAGAAAAGGATAAAAAGAGAATCTACAATGAGAAGGTGGTTCTAAATATTGCACATGGGTGAACTCTAGTTTAACATGTGAGGAGGCTAAATCATGATGGGATTACGATCATATGATGAGGAGATGCCCGCGGCTAGTCTCGCTAGCCGATGGACACTTTCGAACTCCAACTCAACATCCGAGCGTGGAGGAATACGATGGGCGAACAGGGGCTATCACCACCTGCCCCCTACCTCACTACCGTGGGATGCCGACATTTCGATGATTACTATAGACACGACACCACGTCCCACGTATATAGAAAACTACCTAAATCCCCGGGACTCCGACCCTACGGATCGACAAGCATGGATAAAGGTAAACCGGAAGGTACACCAAACCATCATAATCTACATAAACCGACCACTCTCTAGCGAGTCGACACATGACGGTTAATTCTATAATTAGCCAAGTTCTATCTACTAATATGTCAACTAGATCATAGTTCACACATTAATAAGATAACATGAGGGTAACTATACTCTAGTTCGAACGCATTGCAATATGAATATAAAGACTTGAATATTGAAAGGAACTCCATAATAATATTAATATTACCAAAAAGATCCTTCCAAGGAGACAAGCCCTCCTTGAAGCTCGGCCTTGCTCAAAACTACAACTAGGACTAAAGAAAGTGAGTGAAGTGCTCAAGGGTGTGTGTTGTGTGTTTGGAAGGGGCGTGTGGCCTCTTATTTATAGGAGAATGAAAGTGGTTTTTGGCGGGAGTTTTGGCGCCAAATCCCCTAAAAGCACCGCCATGCACCGCCTCGGCTCCTCCGGCCCGGACACGGAGACAAAGGCGCCGGCGGGATCGGGCACGAGGCTGCGGGGCGCCGCCCGCACCTGCGGCGGTCGGCCCGGTTTGGCCCGCCCAGCGCCATCCTTCAGTGTGGGCTGGTGGCCCGGTGTAGGTCACCTTTCGGAGGTGTTTCGGTCCGTTTTGCTTCGATTCGGCCTACCACGTTCCCCTTGGTCAAAGCGCATTTCGAGTTTGCACTTTACTCTTTATTTGGCGTACTCTCACCTTTTTACGTGTTTGTTCCTGCAAAACAATTATTCTCGAATACAAGTGGAACTAGGTGAGTAGTAACCGTTTATTTGACATAAGTGTGTTCCATCTCTCTTAATTAGAGCTAAGTTGGCGGTATAAGATGTATGATAGTGACCGCCAACAAACTCCCCAAGCAACCTTTGCTCGTCCCAGAGCAAATAGCTAAGTATTTAGGTTGATGATCGAGAGTTGCTTCAATGCCGATATAAATCAAAGTGTACCATGTTTATAACAGAGTGTTCACTTATTGTTTAAATAAGTCGGCATTTTCATCTATCCTTATTACTCGAATCATATGGGTCTCATAACATTTCTCCACATTCTTGGGCGATTGCAAGATAGAACGGTTTTGTAGAGCTACTACTTCTTTTATTCTTTTGAGTAACTATGCATCCGGGATTTTATTTAGCATATGTATGTAATTGCATACTCTTTCTTTTTTTGAATACTTGAGAGAGTGTGATATTCTCTCTTTCTTTTTTTTTTTTGGAGAGGTGGGTTCTTCTCACCCTAGACTTGTGTCTTTTATTTCCTCTCTTTTTGGAGATGTGGGCTCTACTCGCCCTCGGACACTTGTCCATTTTTCATCTCTCTTTTTTTTTTTTTAGATTCAGGTTTCCCGGATGTCAAGTTCTCTAGGAACAAAGTTATAGTAGAGTCTCTTTGTACCATATCATATCCGGCAATAACTTAGAAAAGGATCATGTTCTTGCAACCCATGCTTATCAAGTTTTTAGGACAAGACAGTATTAGCCAACAAACTTAAACATCAAGGAATTCGAAGTTATAAACTAGGTGCAAGGCGATTCATAAAAGCAGAGCAACTATTCATCATTTCATCTTAAGAGAAATCTACACCTTTTTATGTCAAATATAGGAGTGGAATATATTTTTGTTGCTTTTATCATTTTTTTATTGGACTGAAAAGGAAAATGACTTGGGCAATTAAAGGCTTACTTACGGTGGGGGTCCTCCCCAAAGGCGGCTCAAAGCCTACGGGTCGGGATTATATCCCATGTGGAGCCAAAAGGCTCTCTCCTGTGCGCGGCGCTGATCCTCTCGTGCACGGATGTCGGTGAACTCCTGCTGGTACTCCTGGTGGCGCTGATCTGCAGTCTGTACATAGGAGTGGAGTGTATCATGAATATTTCTAGTACTCACCTCCGGGCCGTGGATGCGTGTCTTTGTCCTGGATCGTCACGGGGCTCCTCCGGTGTGTCGGCGTTGTGGTGATGGAGGCAATCCTTCGGACTCGAGAAGAGATCTCATAGGAGCTGTCCATCTTTGAGCCTTTGCTGATCCAGTGCGGGGTGTAACCCGACCGGGTAGCTTTGGTATGTACCACAGGTTCGGCATAGCCGAAAAAGAAACCATGTCTTGGACTGGCGTGAACCCGGTGGAGTCGGTGGGTGCGCACAAAAATGCGGTGGTGGGGCGGTGATCGTGAAGTTCTGCCCCATCTCTTGCTACTCTCTGGTTGACTGCGAGACCAGAGCTTACGGCCGTCGAGAAAGGATCCGAGCGAAAGGTAAGTGAGCGGGACTTATACAATGAGTATTCCGGGTTAGGAAGCGGAATCTCCATTGTATAGCCCTAAAGTAATAAATGACTTTCTCGCGATCATCCGCATCAAGCTTAATATGATGCCCTTGAACCAAGGATTGGATCGTGATCTCGGGCGCGGGTCAAGAATGTAAAGAACATTACGTCCTTCTAGCGCACCAACACCATGAGCAATCCGTGTCACAAGGGAAGTGCAATAAACGATGGTGGTAAGCTTGATGGTTTCTAGCATCCAATTAATCATTTCTTTCATAGGAGCAATTTTGATTCGTTTTAGCATTGCAAAGAGACATTTTAATTCAAAGATCATGAATGCGGCGGGGGATCATGTCTAGGAAAAATAGTGCTAGACATCCATTTATGCATAAATCTTAGTGATGGATGTTGTATGTTTGCATTAATAGCCTCAAATCTAGCACTAGAGCAATCAATATCAGATATTTGCATGAAGAAGGCATCACGATTATACCCGCGAAGGGTTTGCATCAAAATCAATTAGGCATTTCGCTTTGTCAAACCCCAAAATTTCAGCAATTTGTTTCCATGTGCGATAGTGGTGGGTATGAAAAAGTCGAAAAAGAAATACCCTCATCATGAACTTTCAAAGTGCACGGGAATTGGATAGTGAGCATTTTAGAGCCTAATTCATCAAGAGGATCTACCTTTGCCCATCCTACGGCTCTCCACATGCGGGGAATTCAGAATCCATACCTAGTTTCTCGAGAGGCTTCTGGGAGAAGCGTGGTGCGTGGCGAAGGGTCGATCTTTGAGCATGTGGTATGCTTGTATCTCTCGTGCATCTTGGAGGTCGAGGTACGGAGGCGTCGGTTGGGTCGATCGTCAAGTGTGGGTGGACTTGAGGAGGAGCGTCGTCTTCGTGCATCGGGCTTCCTTCGGCCCCGGTGTGGCGAGCTCGAGCCTTGAGAGAGACGGGAGCTCCTTCTCGGCGTCTTCTTGAATGCTCCGGCGATCTTGCATCCTATCCTGCTCATGTTGACAAGAACAAAACAAGAACTAGAACAAGGGTGATGTTAGCTCGAAAAATTCTTACTAGCTCTTGATCTTTGACACGTTGGGGTTGTTGAGTGCAAGAAGTTTCTTGCACAAGCTCTTGGAGAAAAGATAGAATGGAGAGGTGAAGTGGGAGAGTGAAAATGTGAGAATGAGAGGGGTGGTGAGCTCTCCCGGGCACCTCGGTATTTATAGAGCAAAACACCGGCGACACGGGACCGAGAACAACGGCTGCCGGCCCACGGGGGCGGGGGACAGCGGCGGCGTTCGAGGTGGCGGTCGCCCAGCGGCGGCGGCGGCGCCGGGTGGCCCCCCGCCCAACTTTGGCGGGGGTGGCGGCAACGGTCATGTCTTTGCTCGACCGTTGGTGCTTCGGTCGGTTTCGACCGTTGGCCCAAATTTTCAATTTTTCCCAAGTTTATTTTAATACTTTATGAAATGAAAAATTATTTTGGAATATGTTTTATATTTTTTTATTCATGGCAGAATAAATGGGGTGCTAAAAATCAAGAGTTTTATTTTATGAGTTAGAAAATTTTATTTATAGGGCAAATTTATTTTTATATATTAAATTCAATACTATATAGTGTTGGAAAAGAAAATTAAAGATTCATCTATATATATATATATATATTTTTAAATGAGTAAATAAATTCTATAAAGAAATAAATAAATAAATAATTTATTACCGACTTACCTCCGGTGCTCTTTGTCGGAAATTAGGGTATGAGCTAACCTTTTCACGTTGTACCCATCTTTCTACATGAGCCTTCTTCTCTGTCGTGAAGATCATGGAGCAATTTGATACGCTTGGGGCAAAATTTGAAGGTTTCTTCACGGCCTTCAATATTGAAATGAATTTCTCCTTCTCTAACGTTGATTTGTGCCCCTACTGTCTTGAGGAAGGGTCGTCCAAGGATCAAGGGTGTTTCTTTTGTGGCCTCCATTTCCAAAACCACAAAATCAAGCGGTACAAAATAGTTTCTAATTTTTTACGGGGGCGTCTTGACTACCCCTAATGGGTAGCGTATTGTTGAGTCGACAAGTTGCGGCATCATATGCATTGGTACTAGATGAGTGAAGTTCATCTTGTCAAACCACGACCTTTGACATGACACTCACGCTTGCACCAAGATCGCATAGGGCGTGGTCAATCTTTTGTGATCCTATGGAGCAACGGTGATGGTGGGACATCTTGGATCTTTCCTTTTTTACGGTAGGCGATTGAGTATAGGCTGCGCTACATTCTTCTGTAAGCCTTACCACCTCTGTAGTCTGCATTGGCACCTTCTTGTTGATGATGGCCGGATGTATCTTGAGTATGATGGCATGTGCAAAACATCCATTAGTGGCATGTCTATGTGGATCTTGCTGATCATCTCAAGGAATCGGGCAAATTGGTCATCTGTGGTTGGCCTCTTTCTCCTGGATGGGAAGGGTATGTGATTTGTATCTCCAAAATTCTCGGTGGTGACCCTTCTCTCCATTGATTCAATGATGGGTGGAATTTCCTCATCCTCCTCCTGAGGTAGTGGCACTTGTGGTGCGGGAGGTTGTTTTGTAGCGCGGTTATCCCATGGCGGAGGCTTGAATGGTTAGGATCTGATTGGATCACGAGTGGCCTTACCTCCTCTCGTGACCACCTCATTAACATTTTCAGCGGGTTGGCTAGGAATTTTTCCTTCTTCATTGATTGGTATAATAGTGGCCAGATGGGATAACTTTGACTCAACCAATTTGTTAAATTTCTGTTGATTTGTAACTGCACTTGTAAGGTTATCAAGTTGTGAATTAATGTTCTCTAACCTTCTATCATTGTAAGAAATCTTCTTATTAATGGACTTGTTGACGGTCACCAACGACATATTTTTTCCCGTCAACTTACTACCATAAAGGGAGTAGAACTATACCTTTTTATACTCATATGCATTTATCACTAATAAAATTCCACTTGTAGTGTCTATTATTTTATTTTGCAGATTTATAATAAAAGCAAGTGGAAAATGACCAAAAGTACGCCATCAGGGAAAGCGCATTATTGCAAAACACAAGCCCGGGAGCAAATCGACCCAAAACATCAAAATTGGGCCGAGCCAAGCCCGGCCCACAACTTTTCAAGACGAAGGAAGACACCCCACCGAGGCCGGGCCAGGCCGAGCCCGAGGGGGGGCGCGCCTTTCAGTGCGGCCGCACCCTCACGGGCGGTTTCGGCCCAACCTCGGGGAGGCGGTTCGTGCACCCGCCAAATGGGGATTCCCCCGTGGGATGGTCGGTTTGCTCAGATTAGGAAGGTTTACCAGGTCGGTTTTGGTGTAATTTAGCATTTAGGCCCCTCCTCCAAGTGTATAAGTAGTCCCCCTCTCCTCCTCTCTCAACACACACCACTTGGAGTCCAGCAAACCAGCAATCTTCCTCTCTCTACCACCTCTACCTCTCTCTCTTCTTCTACTTCTTCCTTCTTCTTCTTCTTAGTTCTTGGTTAGCACTTGGAGTAGAAGAGCTACAAGGAGGGGCTTGTCTCCTAGAAGAAAGTGCCTTGGTAATACATCTTCTCTATGGAGCATTCTTCTATTTACAAGTCTTACATCTATGTTCTTGGCCTAACTTATGAACTAGAGTATAGTCTTGTTCATGTTCTTGTGTTGGTATATGAACTAGCATATAGTTTACATATCATAATCTTGACATGTTCATCTCAGTTCATCATCGATCATCATATGCCTAACTTGATTAGAGGTGAGATATCGGTTCGTTGTTCCTTCGGGTTTGCTCTTGTTCTAATCTGTCCATTCGACGAGTGAGGATCCTGGGGGGGACAAGAGTAGTGCTTTCGATATGCGGGCATGGTGCCGGGTATTATGACACCTGCGGATATGAGTGCATGCCACGGTTGAGGGGGTAGGCGGCTTGGTCGTGACAAGCCTTGACCGTCCCTTGAAATCCCCCCCACGTTCGTGTGTCTTTGTAGGGAGTTCGTAAATGCTTCCTATCGGGCCGTATGGTATCGGGGAGTCTCCCGGTATCCTAGACCTAACCATGATTAAATCGGTTTGCATATGATCCTAACTATTCATTTGTATGGCCATGACTAGATACATTAGAATTACTCCATTAGATTATTTATTTATTCTTTATCTATTTTCTTTATCCTTTTTTTGGTGGATTCTTAAGTGTGTGTCACACTATCCATAAACCATTATTGCTTACCCCTGTTATGAACAATTTGGTCTAAGCAAACACATGTTCCTCTATTCGGATGCCATGCTAGCTTATTAATCACATGCCTTCCTTTGGGAAAAATATAAATAACGATACCACTGAATACTTCGGGTGAAATGCTACAATGATAGATCCGTGCGCTTGCGGATGAAATATCTAAGATGGCAAGATCTATCCCGTTGACAATCCCTTTCGGATCACCGACATGGTGGTTTTACTTGGGAATGTCGGCGGGCGCATTCTGGCTTGTGTTGGGGATGGGTTTTATACATTTTCCTTTGATTGCGCTAAGAAATGTCAGCGGGACTCATTAATCTTTGCTTGACCATAGACTAAATCTTTCAAAGAAGGTTGGTTTGAGTTATAATTAGAATTGTAATTGTAATTAAAACCATTACCTCCTTGTGGACGTCCTTGATTGTTCCACCTATTGTTATTATTATTGTTATTACCATTGTTGTTACCTGGATGGAACCCATTGTTGATGAAGGCAAGCTCTTCGCGAGTTTCGGGGCAGTTGTTGCCCGAATGTCCAAGCTCTCCACGAGACTTCACAAGTCATCAATGCTTACGGAGGTGGTAGAGTGTTGTTCATGACTTCCTTCTCGGTGGCTTGATCTCCCAATCTTTTGAGTAACAGGTCCATCTTTGCAACTAGCATGTCCGTCTCCTTGACGTTGTGCATGCCTCTTTTCGTTGGGGCTCTGTCTTCTCCCCATGCTTGGTTCTCGATCATCTTCTCGATGAGTGCTTGGCTTTTTCAACGGTGAGGGACGAAATGCCCCTCCGGCGGCGACATCAAGATGGCCCTTACACATAGGTGTAAGACCATTGTAGAAGTTTTGAAGTATGAGCCATGTCTCCATGCCATGATGTGGGCGGGCAAGGATGTATTCTTGCGGTCTCTCCCACGCTTCGGGGTGGTTCATTTGGATTCTGCTGAAATTGGAGATTCTTGCCCGCGGGGGCATTGGTTTTACCCATTGGGAAGAAACGTCGAGGAATCTTTGTGGAGCACTTGCTCCATGTCTTGACTTGAGCTTTGTCTTTGTAGAACCATTTGCCGCTTTCCCCACCAGGGAGAAAGGAAACAGGCGGAGCTTGATGGCGTCAGGCTCCATGTCTGTGGGGGGATAAACCCCTATCCCCTCACGGGTCACTTTGGGTTAGGCCTCTCGGGCCGGCCCGGGACCCGGATTGAAGCCCTTGGCGATAGAAGACCAAGATTATCGGAGATTACGGCCTAAACTTGGTCGACAAGATAGTTTCCTAGTATAGTTCGATCGTAATCACTATACACTTTCCTATTGTAACCGATCAGGATAGCTCTTGTCGGGACAGATCCGACCTGTAACCCTACTCCTCCGACTATATAAGGAGAGCGGGGGGATCCCCCGAGGGCCGGATAATTCTCAATCAATCAATACAACTAAGCGGGGCGTAGGTTTTATGCCATCAAGGCGGCCGAACCTAGGTAAAACCCGTGTGTTTTGTTCTTCGCTCGTTCTGCTTAACGTCTCGTTAGCCATCTCGCGCATCCCTAACCGCTCAATCTACTAGCCGGGCATACCCTGCTAGACTATCGCCCGATAAAGCGATGGCCGGTTGGCGCCCGGTAGGGGTGTGCGAAGGCGCCATGGCTAACAAGATGGTGATCTTCCACGACTCCATGGCGGTCGACCCGATGGAGGACATCCAGTCGGGGCGGCTTCGTGCGGAACAACGGCGCCATGCTCGGCGTCGACAACCTGCGCCCGGCTCGGATCAATCTGCGGCGACATACGCTGCGGCACCGGCACCGACTCAACCACGGGCGGGGCGCTTGACCTCCGATCGGGCTCACTCATCTGTTCGGTGCCATACACGCGGCGCTTCGTCCACGGCGTCGACAACCTACTCGGCGACCGACAAGATCAAGATCGGTATGAGTGAGTCTACTCCTTTGGTCGATTCGGCTCGCGCCGCTTTCTACCAACGGGAACAACGTCAACCATGACACGGGCTGCCCGGCGGCTCGCCGAGGAGAAGCGGTCACGGTCGAGGCCCGTCTTCCCCTCGGCCAGGTTTGGTCGTCACCTCTACTCCCGGGCGGGTCGTCCACTTCTCATCGTCCGCGGTCGCCGGGGCACTGGCTGGGGGGGGAGTCGGAGAGACCGATCTGGACCCTACGACTTCATCGGCCCCAACATACCGCGAGGGTGCCTCGTCGACAAAGCGCGACCACATCTTGCATGGCTAGGCTCTCTCAGATCTCGGAGCGCCGAGGGGAGGAGGAAGAAGGCGAACTCTTTCCGATGGCCGTGCCGCCTCTCGACTTAGTCGATGCCACTACTGCGTGTGCTCCAGGATCCGATGGAGCTCGAGATCGGCTCACGACTACCCGCTGTTCGACCGGGTACCGCTCCACAGGAGACTGCGGCGGGGATCTTCGTCGGCGGGTCGGCACCCCTCGAGGGGGAATGAAGAACTCAGCTGCTCGGGAGGGGCCTTAACGCGCCGATCGGCGCGCCGTTGGCTAGCGGAAGCGGGGCGTTCTTTGCTTTCGGGCTCGGCCGGCGGTACTACCGGGGCTTCCGGTTAGCCCGGGGACTTTCCGGAATCTCGATCTCAATTCGACGAGGTGGCGGGGAATCCGGTTCACAAGGCGCGAAGGAACATCGCGCCGGCGGCGGCTCTCTGATGCGAGCGCCACAATAGAAGGCGTCGAGGGGATACATCTCGCCACCCACGCTCAGCTTAATCCCATCTTGAGCTCATCTAAAACGCCTTGGCGTCGGTCGTCTCGCCGGCGTCATCGCCATAGAAGTCGCCCAACACCCAAAGGCGAGGAAGAGGCATCCTCAATGCCAAGAGGGGCAAACCGTCCCAGCGGCGCGACGGAGGAACCCTGGTGGTGCGGCACGGCCGGCCGGGGGGCAAAAAGCGCGAGCCAAGGCGGTCGGCGAGGCGGGACGGGGGTAGTGCGCGGTGCTCCGGTGGTGGCGCGGGTGGGCAACCACCGGCGTCCCGCCGAGTTGAAACCGGCGTCCCCGACCTCCGTAGCAGCATTGAGCTCGCTGAGATGCCCGCTACCCATATCCTTTGCCGGCCAGCGGGCCAGCGAAGACGCCCGAGATCGGCGGCGTGAAGAGTACAACATCTTTGTCACGGGACCCGACCGGGAACCTCCACGATCACCACGATCCGGCCCTACCACCCGATCTCCCATGGGGTCCGGTGGCCTCTAGGTTTCAAAGGCACCAACGCTCTCTCAAAGTACACCGGCGACCAAGATCCCAGGCACAGGGTCATGATCTGAAAATGCGATCGGTCGGCGGAGGCGGGGGAAAACGTCATGGCAAACTACTTCCCGATCGGCCTCGACCGGGCGGCCAACCGGCTGGCTCTGGCCCTCCACGAAGGAGGCTACGCCGTGGCAAGGCGTCAAAGATATCTTCATCGGCACCTACAAGTCCACGTGCAAGCAATCTGGTACAAAGTGCGACCTGGAGGCGGTTGCGCCTTGGCGCAACGAGCCGCTCGGGAGTACATCCGCCGCTTCTCCGAGGTGCGCTGACAATCCCGGATATCACCGGCGATGAGTGCGTCGGCGCATTCACCAAGGGTCTCGTCTCCAATGGTAACGCCGCAGCCCAAGAGCTGCGGAAAAAGCTCCACGGGGTCCAAGATCACCACCATGTCCAAGGCTGGCTGGGCGTGGCGCGAGAGGTCGCGGGCGGGATGAGGCGAGTACGTCTTCCACAAAGATTACGGCTACTGCGCCCGTCGGGAGTATTCCCCCGTCGCGAGGCTCCCCATGACGATAAGCGGCGCGACGGCGTCACGATAACCGCCCGCCACGGCGACTCCCGCGGCGTGGCTCGCCCGGGAAGAAGGTCGCGGCAACTATCGCGGCGCCGTCGTGATCGGAACCGTCGGGGAGGCGGCGTCAACAACGTCAAGACCGGTGGCAAGAAGAAGGCGCTCAACTAGCGAGATCCGATCCAAAAGCTTCTACGGCAAGTTCCCCGACACCGGACTTGAACCATAGTGCGGCGGAGTGTCGGCACTTCAATGCCGAGTATGAGAGCGAGCATAAAAAGCTCAAAATCACCGACGAGCGCTGGAGGAAGCACCCAAAGTTGCCGCGCAACAACCGGGAAGAGGAGCCGGACGGGGCGTCGATCCCGGCACCGCTACCGTGCCGAAGACGCCGTCGTTCACACAATCATGGGCGGACACTACGGCTGCGAGGTGGGGCGAGATCGTAAGATCTCCGCCCGTAATGTCCTGACCGTCAAAGACTTCAGCGAGGGGGTCACGGACCCGATATGGCCTACCTTCTCCGAGCGGGTCATAACCTTCAGTCGCGACGACCAGTGGTGTAACAACCCGTACCCCAGGCGATTCCCCCGGTCCTCGACCGGTGATCGGGCGCTGCGCTTTGAAAGGTCCTCATCGACGGAGGGAGCGCCACGAACATCTTTGTTCCGAGCTCGATGAAAGCCCTAGACATCACGAAGGATGACCTCAAGCCATACGAGCACCGTTGCAGGGGATCCTCCCGGAGAGTCGTCAACCCCTCTCGGGCGGTGGCGCTTCGAGTGCGGTTCGGCAACGCTAAGCACCATCGCATCCGGTACATGAATTTCGTCGTCGCCGACTTGAGTCATCGTACCATGCAATCATCGGACGGCGGGGATTGACTAAGCTCATGGCGGTCTCGCACTACGGCTACCTCATCCTCAAGATCCCCCACGGAGAAGGGGGTCCTCACATGCGAGCCAAGCGTACATATGGCCTATGCGAGAAGGAGGGCCTCGACAAGCGGGAGTTCATACTCCGGTCGGTCCGGCAAGAGGAGGTGATCAAGAGCGCCAAAGAAGATGAACCCCTCCGACCTCGAGATACCCGGGAAGAGCGGACGAAGAAGACCACCAAGCCATCGGATACCAAAGACATCCGGTTGGTGGAAGGAGGCGCGTCCAAGGCGGCGAAGATAGGCGTGAATCTTGACCTGAAATAGGAAGGCGCGCTCGTGCGGTTCACGAGGATAACGTGAGCATTTTTTGCGTGGAAACCCCGATATTCCCGGGAGTACCTCGGGCCGGATCGAGCACCGCCTACGTGTCAAGCCGGCGGCCAAGCCGTGCGCCCGAGAAAATATGCCGCTTTAATAAAGAAAAATCCACTTTGCCATTAAAGCGAAGTAACTAGATTGCTAGGCTGGCGGCTTTATTTGCGAAGTGTATCATCTGGATTGGATAGCTAATCCGGTCCTTGTAAGAAAAAAGAATAATGAATGGAGGATGTGCGTTGATTATACCGATCTCAATAGGGCTTGCCTAAAGACCCCTTCGGTCTCCCACGCATCGATCGGGTTGTCGACTCCTTTGCGGGTTGCGAGCTCCTTAGCTTCTGGATTGCTATTCGGGATATCATCAAATCGCCCTCGCGGTCGAAGACCGGGAGAAGACTTCCTTCATTACTCCGTTTGGCGCCCTCTTGCTATACTACCATGTTGTTCGGGCTCAAGAACGCGGAGCCACCTACCGGCCGGGCTATACGGGGCTGCTTAGGGAACCTTATCCCCGACCTCGCTCGGGCTTATGTCGGCGACGTCGTGGTGAAGACCCGGCGCTCTCTCCCGGTCGACGATCTTGCAAGGGTCTTCACCAAGCTTAACGAGTACCAACGGAAACTCAATCGGAAAGTGTGTTTTTTGGCGTTCCCTCCGGTAACTTGCTCGGTAACATTGTTAGTAGGCATGGCATCGAGCCAAACCCCGAGAGAAAATCAGCGCCATCATGCGGATGAAACCGCCCCAAAACGTCAAAGATGTCCGAGAAGTTCACTTTGGATGCATGGCAGCCACGAGCCGTTTTAGTTGCGGCTCGGTGAGAAGGGGCTGTCGTTCTTCAAACTCCTTCGCACATGAGAAGCCTTCCGGTGGACTAATGAGGCTCAAGAGGCCTTCAGCGGCTTCAAGAAGTTTCTTACCACACCTCCGGTGTTGGTGGCCCCGACGATGCGGAAAGCGATATTGCTCTACATCGGCTGCGACCAGCGGGGTGGTTGAATGCTTGCCCCTGGTTGTCGGCCTTGCGAGGAGGAAGGGCACGTATACCCCGTCCAGCGGCGGTCTACCGTAATGCGAGTGCTTGAATGACTCAAACAAAGGTACCTTCACATACGAAAACTGCTCTATGGGATCCTTATCACGTCTCGTAAGCTACGTCACTACTTCGACCTTCACCCGATCACCATGGTGTCGGACTACCCGATGGGGCGGCGTCTGCGCAATAAGGATGCCAATGGTCGTATATGCAAGTGGGCGTCGAGCTCGGCTTTGTTCACCATTGAATACAAGAATAGGAGTACCATCAAGTCACAAGCATTGGCGGACTTCGTTTGCGAGTGGGCGGATCTAGAGACTCCCCTCGAAGACACCGGCCCTTGGCTTATTTGGGCGATGTACTTCGACGGTTCATTGAACATCGATGGGCCCCAGTGGCGTCTACATCATATCACCCTCAGGGGATGCGCTGCAGTATGTTCTCGGGATCCACTTCAAGGCGTCCAACAACGCCCCGAACCTGAGGTGCTCTTCACGGCCTCCGTATTCTTTGTCGACTTGGGATTCACCGTTGCAAGTATTTGGTGACTCGGCATTGGTAATCAAGCAAGTCAACAAAGATTGGGATTGCAAGAGTGAGAAGATGGATGCATATGTGGCGGCCATAAGAAAGTTGGAAGGCAAGTTCTATGGGCTCGGCTTTGATCACGTGGCTCGGGACTACAACCAAGCCGCCGATGAACTTTCCAAACTCGGCTCTTCTCGGGCAAAGATCCGGGCCGGCGTCTTCGTCGAAGATGCGTGGAAACCAACCATCGGTGATCCCGCGCTGGCCCTCCACTCGAGACAGTGAGCACATCGTCGCCACCCTATCCAATACCGTTGATGAAGGCCGGCGAGTCCCGATAATCAAATATCGTAGGGAGGCTCTCGTGCGGAAGACGGGGACGGAACAAGAGCGACTCATCGGGCGAAGTAAAATTATGTCCTAGTCGGCGGTTTCCTCATGCGGAAGAGTATCGGAGGCGGGTCTGCTGCAGTGCATCTCCGAAGCGGATGGTATAAAGCTGCTCGGCGAAATCCATGGTGGGATGCGTGGGAATCATGCGGCTTCTCGAACCCTAGTCGGAAAGGCGTTCGGGTAGGGATTTTCGGCCGACGGCGGTTCTTGTCACGAGAACACACTGTATGGCATTGTGAGAAGTGTCAATTCTTCCGCGAAGCGGCGCGCGTGCCCGGCACATGAGCTCCGGACTATCACCGGCGCATGGCCTTTCGTCTTTGGGGACTTGGCCTTCTCGGGCCTTTTAAAAGCAGCCCCGGTGGCTTCAAGTGGATATTAAGTTATGGTCGACAAGTTCTCCAAGTGGATCGAGTATCTCCCTACGGTCGACGCCAACCAATACAAAACCGTCGAGATGTTGGATGAGGTGGTCCATCGTTTCGGCATCCCCAACTCCATCATTACCGATCCGGGCAGCACATTTACGGCTGCGGTCATTTTTGGGATTATTGCGAAGACAAAGGCATGCGGGTGAAATATGTGTGCATAAGCCCATCCTCGTGCTAGCGGGCAAGCCGGCGAGCAAGCGGCATGATATTAGAAGCATTGCGGAGCGACTCTTCCGGCCGGATGGGAAATACCTGTCGATGGCTTAAAGAGTTACACGCCGTTATCACGGGGACTCGAACTCAACCTAGCCGCGATACGGGTGTTTCCCCATACTTCATGGTGTTTGGATCGAAGCGATCCTCCCGGCCGACATCGCCTTCCGCTCCCCTCGTGTCGAAATTATAATGAAGAAACTTCGGGCTACTCGAGAAGATGAGCTTGTCGCTCTCGAGGAGACCCGCTGCCGATCTTTGCCGCGCGGAACGCTAAATACCTTGAGGGGCGTTCGAAGATATTATAATCGCAATGCGTGGAAGAGCCTTTGCGGTTGGCGACTGGTCCTTCGAAGGAAGCGAGAAGACGTACACAAGCTGGGATCTCATTGGGAAGGCCCTTTGAAAGTTAAAGAGGTTACCGGGCCGGGAGCATACGGTTGATGACCATGGAAGATGTCGGCGTCCCCAACTCACGGAACATTGAGCACTGCGGCGATTTTTCCGTAATCTCGGGGACTCGTAAAGCCGGCTTGTATCGTTTCTTACTTTTCTGCTGTCGCATATTAATAAAGTTTATTGGAGTATGTTGACATGGTTATATTTTCTTTCGACCGGCGTAATAATTTATCTCCATGCTCGATTACACTCTTAAGTCACTTTGGACCCCCTAGAGCCGTCTCTACGTGCTTGGTCGTTTCGCGGTATGTGTGGCCCGGTGTACTCCCATATAGGCCGGCGGCGGCGGATGACTCCTTACCGTAGTCGAACAGCCCAATAGCTTGCACGAGCATCGCGTCTCCTTCTTGCTGGCTATCTGCGGCGCGGTAAGGCTAGGGCTGGCGTCTACCATAAGTGACCCCCTTCTCGTCTTCGGTCTACACTTCATTGTCTACCATAATCGTATGCATGCTAAAACGATTGTGAGATAAAAACAAAGTATTAAGCTAATTACGCCACCCACATCCGGGCGTGGCTCGGCTAAAATCTCAAGTGTTTTTTTTTTCGTTTTTTCACTAGGCTTGTTTTCTTGCTACGGCCAAAAGAAGCAAAGTATCATGCACAGGGCAACTTCACCCGAGGACTTTACCTTTCAGCGGCTCACGGTGGATTCATCTCATCGGCAAGTGTTGTCGCCGCCTCGTCGGCCGCCTCGCGCGGGTTTAGCGCACCCGCCTCCGTTGTCGAGTCGTAGCCTAGGCGAGGCCAGCTGAAACTACACATCGGGATGATGGGAGCGGCGCCACCGCCCGAGCGTGTCGAGCCGTGTCGCGAGTGGCTTTGGCGGGTGAACTCCATGAAGTTTGCCCGGGCCGCCGCCTTGCGTTGCTCCATGTTACGGGGCGTCGGTCGGCGGCGCTCCCTCGGATTGGCCCCGCCAACAGCGCAGCCATGGATGGCGTCGAGGACTGGCCCGACACCTTGCGGGGAGACTTTGTGTGCGATTCCTCCATAGAGCACATTCAGCCTCCAAATCACGAATCCGATAACCGGAGGTGCAGCGTCGTCGCCGCCAAATATATACGGTAAGATTAGCACCAATCGTTCAAATACTTTTTGAGCAAGTAATTATTCTACGGCATAAGTGTATACCGTCCACGATCGGCGGTGGTATTCCGGAGCTCCTCGCGCACCTCGGCCATCGGTGGTTCGCCATCATTGCTGCCGCTGCGGGGTTTCAATGGGCGCTTCATGCTGCGCAAGGTATCCACGAAGCCAGCATTTTCATTAATTTTAACACTAACCATTCTTGCAAAGATGTCTTGGTCGACTTTTCAAGTAATCATTGCACATACAGTATTTGGGTTTGGGCCTCATGGCGTGCCAGTTGCTCTGGCGATGAGTTCCACGCTCCTCCTCCCCGGGCGCTTGCGGTCGGCGGCAAAACGCGCGTCCCTCTTCAAGGCCCTACCACTCCACGGCAACCCGGGCGGCCGCGATCGAGGCGGGTTCGCTCAGCCTCAAGGACTTCACGCTCGGCGGCCCGGTGCCACCCTTTCTGTGCAAAGGCACGGCGTTGTGTGTCGCCGTTCTTAGGCCAGCGGGGCGGTCCCTCGACGCGGCCTTTGCTCGCTCCTCGGCAAGACGGTCGCTCACGGGAGAGCTCATCCGTGCTTGCACGGCCTCAAAAAGGCGCCACAGCCTTTGCTCAAGCTCTTCGGCGCGGATGGCGGATTTCCTCGTTCGGATATGCTACACAACAACATGCAATCCGCGGGATGTCTATGGCGGGATCACTTATACAAAACAAGGTAGTCGGTACTTACGCGCGCGGGCGGGCTCCCTCCTCTACTTGGCGGGCTATGCGGGTCGGCTCATCCTCCTCCTCGACTTCGGGCCGATCTGTTCCCACAGGCGGCTGGAGCCTCGGCGAGCTTCGTACCGGCCGTCCGCCTCCTCCATCTCTTGATCCTCATCCAAGATTTGGATGTCGTCGTCGGGGATTCGGGACGGATGACCACGAGCGACCTCGGTCACGGCACCAGCTCTGGGCGCGTCTTGGCCCGGCTCTGGTGCACGGTGCCCTGCCATCTCTTCGCGGCTCCTCGGTCTTTGGGCGTCTTGGACCGCCACGTCCGCTTGAGGACTCCACGAGGCTGCACGGTGCGGGGCGGCTGCGTCTTTGCGTGGGGCGTCTGCGGCGACCGGCATCTGCACGGGCTCGACGGCGGGCCCCCGGCACCAGAACATAATTCACACATACATACACCGACAATATTAGCGATCACGCCGCGGCGGTAAGTGTACTTACACATTGGCAAGCGCGAGACCACGGAGCGACCTCGGGCTACCACCAACTGCGGCCTCCTCCACTCCGTGGCGCCCGACACGTCACCGTGTGGCCATTGGCGCCCTTGGTAGATCAACTCGAACAATCGGTGTTCTATCTCCCACGAGGTTCTTTGCACTCAACAACGTGGCCTTTCGGTCGATGTATCCTTACTCGGGGGGCGGATAACACTCGAAGGATACTTACAAAGGCGGTTGACTCAACAAAGGCTTGGAGTTCTTCATCGGCAAGAAAATCATCATCATACGTAGGCGTGTCACGGCGGGGCGGTCGTCCTGCTTGTCACCTTTTGCGGGACGACCTCGGTTCCGGCGGGCTCTCGGGAGGGCGCTTGCACTTGAGCCCGAGCACTCTCGCCGCGCTACCCCCCCGCGCCTCGGTCTTTGCTGGCGGCGCGGGGCACGCGAAGGGCGGCAGCGTTCACGGGCGCGGGCGCGAACGACGGCGGCCTCCTTGGGTGGCGGTGAAGTACGGCTGCGTGTCATCCCATGGATCTGCGGCAATCATCGGCGATAAGGGCGGTTGCAATCTATAGTGGTACACAACAACATAATTTGGACTACACTCACAGCGGTGGTGGGTTCCCGGCGTGAAGGTGGGCACCGTCTTGCGGATCGTGTAGTACCCGGCCGTCGACGAGAATCTTCGCTACCGCTCACGGACCTCGGCCGGCCGGCGAAACTCCGCCGACTTCGCGGGTGGGATCATTCAGCCGGTGTCTCTTGAAACCGGGGTTATCCCTCGCTTGAGTGGCTAGGTCGGCGCTCCACAAACACATGAGCAAGGTCGATGCCGTCCACATGCAGGTCATTCATCATCGCCAGCAGCTCCCTCACACGCGGCATGTCGGCGGCGGCGGGCTCTTCGTTCCAGCTTGCCCGTCTCACCGGGACACGGGTGGGATCGGCGGAATTGGCACATCCGTACCGGCGGGTAAAACCACCGGGTGTACCGGCGAGGAACGTTGTTGGCGGCGGTGTCGGCCGGCGGCTTGCGGTTGCTCGAGTTTCACAAACACGCCACCGGCTACCCGTGATCGAATCCCCCTTCATCCCAACATAGAAGAAGTACTTCCACAAGCTAAGGTTGGGGAGAATGCGAGCAACACTCACAAAGCGTGATGAAGGCGGCGATGTCGAGGATGGCGTTCGGTGGCGGTGGCGGAGGGGAGGCTGTAGAGCACCCGGCGACTCAGCGAAACGGGTGCTCCGGCATCCGAATCAGCGCCCGAAGTGGCTCTCGAGACCACCACTTCATCCGTCTGCGGCATCGGTATGGCTCCGCCTCCGGCACCCTCAACGGGCGATGACCCTCTCGGCGAAGCGCGGGCATCCACCGGCTCCCTCACATGCGCCTCGGTGGGCGACGAGCACGGCCATTCCTATCCATCGATTATGGGGTCGCCGCGCGGCGGCGGCGCAGGCTCTCCGTCGGCGTCGGCGGCGGCGCCTCGTCCGGCAGCAACTCCGCCCGCGCCCTCCGGCCGGCGCGCACCGCGGCGACCTCCACGAGCATGGCGGTCCATCCCACCTCAACCGGTTCTACACTCCAAGAAAATGAACAAAGTTGGCAACCAAATCGAACAAAATCCATGCCCAAATCGATTGCATCGGGGCTAAATGACGGCAAGATCGACAGATCTACAAGGTACCCACCTCTTGCACTCGGTGGTGGCATCGGTGAAGAGGCGTGCGCCGCGCAGCCGCAAACCCCTAGCCGGTGCCCACCTTAGCGGGAGGAAGACGAAGGACTCAAGAAGAGGAAGGGGCGACTAGGCGGATGCGACGAGGGGCGCGGGATGCGATATTTATAGTCCGACCGCCCCTAGGGTTGATGCATGGGCAACCGTGCGGCTGCCAAGGGCCCACACCTCCTCATTTCCCGGGTTGAGTGCGTGCGGCAGGCGGTGGCGTCAGTTGCCATCATTACCCTATCCAGGAGCGTGCGCGTTGTGGCGCTGCCATGCGTCCTATCTCCTCGATTCTCGCGCCGGTCTGTTCCCCTACATGATGCGGGATATTAATTGACCAGATATCTTGCCCTTCACCGAGGGAGCGGCGGCGTAGACGGTCGTTAACTACATATTTTATACCGTCAACATTAGTATAAAACTACCAAAACACAATAGTGATAGGGCTTTGAGCTAACTATTTCCACAAGTTTTGGTACTTCACTTGTTTTGCAGGACAATGTTGGAAACATACATATTTTGGGCCAAAAGCAAAGGAAAACGTATAAAGAATAACAAGGCCCTAAATGGACATGAGCAAAGCAAGGAGAAGAGAGGAGAAATGCCCATAAATATGAATATCAACATCTATACATAAGCCCAAGAAGTCGAGGCCCAAATCCAACATTAAATCATACCGGGCCGCGAGGACATGGGTTCAATGTTTTGGGCATAACTTTCTCATACGAAATCGGATTTCAGTGATCCACCAGTCAAAAACGAAGCTTACTCCGAGGCCCACGCACACCTGCATAATTTCAGGCCAAACGGCCCACATCTTGGTGCGCCCGCACCAAGTGGTGCCGCGCGCACCACTGGCGGCCGCCAACCGGGCCCATCTTTCTCGGGCGGTGCGTTACCTTCCAAAAAGTGTGTTGCCGACGTTGGTTGGTCGGTTTGGGCTGATTAGGAAGGTGTACCAAGGTCGGTTTGGTTCCTTCCATATGGGGAGGGACATTTTCCAACAAGCCCCCTCTCCTCTACCTATAAAGGAGGCCCTCTCCCTCTTCCTCAACACACACCAATTCCATACAACACAAGGAAGAGCCACAATGTAATAGAGAGGAGAGAGTTCCATTCTTGTTCTTCTTCCTTCTCTTAGTTCTAATGGAGAGTGAGAGAGGAAAGGCTAGAAGGAAGTTTGGTTCCTTCTACACAGGTTGTCGGTCCGCCCACGGTGTGTCGCGGTTCCTAGGAAGTCGAGAGTCTCGGGTTGTCGGCACCAGCTCGCCGCTTGTACCTCTACAAGCTACTTACACTTTGGTGAGGAAGCTTGTGATTATCTTTCGGCTTATTGTTCTTCAAGTATATTATCTTAGCTGTTATAGACTTGCGGGATTGATAGTCGTTCCTTCGGGCGGCTCTAGTAGAAGGACCCAGGGGACGGGTAAGCCTTGTTAACACGCTAGAGTGATAATCACTAGTGTAGACGTGGTGTCTGCGGGCTGGGGTTGCCTATCTTTTTTGCGGTGCATCCCACGGTTGAGGCGGTAGGCGGCTTGGTCGTGACAAGCCTTGTCCGTCCCTTGAAATCCCCACGTTCGGGTGTGTCGTAGAGCTAATTGCGGGAAGCTTCCCAGGTTGGGCGTTGGCGGGTGCGAAGCAAGTAGATAACAAGCCCTAGAAATCCCTGCCTGAAACCTAAGCCCATAAAGATACCTCACTATCCATAGTTATCCTAGGGTGGCCCCCGCTCAAAGATTAGAGCGCAACCGTTCCACTGTGGAAAATACGATACCCTGAATATTTCGGGTGAAAGCTACAACGACAATTCCGTGCGCTTGCGGATTTATACGTGTGCGTTAAGAAATGTCAACAAGCTTTAAGGCGCCGTTGCGGGGAATGGTTGTCGTAATTCTCTCACGAGCCTAGAGCACCCGTGTGTTGTATCTAAAAAAACAAAAATAGTTATTTATCTTTCTTTTTCAAAATGAAGCCCGATTACCAAATTCAAAACCTTCTGCTTCTCCAAATGGGGAGTTCACAAGAGCCACAATCTTTTTCAAAACCAAAATTTTTATCCGCTATGAACTCACCCTAATTTAAAAAAAACTTTTGGTTCGAGCATTCCATCTCCGGTGACCATTAGAAAATCTATGTTGCCACCTACGAGATTTCTAGGAATTATGATCATGCCTCGGCATTCCTAGCATGATCCAAGAAATTCACATGTGGAATTTGTTTTACGCTCTCCCTCATAGGGAAAGCAAAACAATAGTACACTATTGTCGTAGGAAATTTGAATGGGGACTGAGAAGAACTCAAAGACAATTTTTGTCTAGCATTCTTCCCCATCAATGCCTACCAAGGACAATCCTCGATCTCAAGTAGGATGAGAAGGAGTCCATAGGTGCAGCCTAGGTCAGATTTATAATGTTTATACATGTTGGCCTAGACACATCATTACCCGATAGTGTGCCTTTGCATATGTTTTTGGGTCTTGACATAGATGCTTTGCCCTATGCCTTGACATGACCGTTGGAGGATTGTTTGCACGTAAACCTACAACGGAACATAGGAAAACCCTTGAACACATCCTAGAGAAGCTTGCTTCTCCGTTGTAGAACCTATTCCCCTCCATATTAAGGGCATGTCAAGCATTGAGGAGCCCTCATCGGTCGAGCCATTCCTCGTTACCGCCATTGGAACCGATTTGTTGAGCCCTCTCCGAACCATGAACACCGAAGGAAGGAATGCTTCGTCCTTTGGAGTTCGTGATTGAATTCAAGGATGATAGCGAGAACCTCATAAACCGAGGTGCACTTAGACTTCCATATCTCTCTCATCCTTGACTTCAATCTTCTCATAAAGGCTACCCTCTAGAAAAAAAAATTTACAAAAGACCTATAGAGGGAGCCATGATGAGAAGTTGGGAAAAGAGTGTTTCCGCCTCTTACACCGATATCCTAAAAGGCGAAGCATCTTCCCAACAAAACCCGTTCGAGGGGGCGAAGTTTATAACTCTACTCGTTTCACCCAAGTTGTTTTCACATCTTAGTGAAACGAAACACTGTCGCCCTCACACGAGCGCAAGTCATGTCCCTCCGGCCGCTAAGGCGTTGTTCTTGACAATGGTCAAGATTCAACGTTAGTCCTTCATGACACATCTTTTGAGGAGAAAACCTCATGTGCCATGGACATGAGCGAGCGACAACTCTTGAGACCAAGCGAAATTTGTTTTTGAGCATAATGTTGCGTTTCCTAAAAGCGCAAGTGCCAAAAGGCAAAAGCACTGGGAACCACAGGTTGACTCCCCACAATGACTTCACGGGAATTGTTACATTCCAGCTACCATCGCCCGCGGGATGTCGGGTGGCGATTCTTTAGCATTCTGAGAACAAGTCCGCAAAGCGCCGCGGAAATACCGTTGTAGCATTTCACCGGAGATATTCAGGGGTATCGTTATTTATATTTTCCCAAAGGAAGGCATGGTGTAGGACTCTAGCGGGGGCATGAACAAGACAACATGTCTATGCAGTTGACCAATACTCAATACGAGGGGTAAGTCATGATAGTTTAAGATAGTGTGACACACACTTGGGCCAACCTCAAGGATAAAAAAGGAAAATAAAGAATAAAGAATATTCCCCGTGGAGCGAGGCATTCTAAAGTAGGCTGTGCAAAGAACCGATTAATAATCATGCAAACATAGATGACTAGAGTTTTAGGGTTTGAGTGAGATGGGCGGGGAGACCTCCGGGGCATCCGCCCTGAAGGAAGGCATTTACGAACTCCTATAGCACACCTAGCGTGGGGGGATTTCAAGGGGGCGGTCAAGGCTTGTCACGACCAAGCCGCCTACCCCCTCAACCGTGGCATGCACTCATATTCGAAGGATACCGGCATCCGGACACCATGTCCGCATACTAAGACACTACCCATGTCCCCATGGCCCCCACCCTCGGATGGGCCGGAATAGGACACGAGCAAGCCCGAAGGACACAACGAACCGCCACCTCGGCACAACTCTTACTCTACTCAAATACATGGCACGAATGGTTAGGCCCTAAGTTCTATACGACTAACCCGACATAGGAACTATAGTCTAGTTCTTCTATCATGATTGTGTCGAGAACAACATGTCAAAAATATAACATGTAAATACTCTAGCTCTATTGCACAAGCATATGAGATCAAGACTTGAGGATAAACCATAAATGTATTCATACCGAATATTCCTTCTCCCAAGTACAAGCTCTCCAATGAAGCTTAGCCTTGCTCCAAATACTACTAAAGACTAAAAGAACTAGAGAAGTGGGGGAGTAGAGAGGAGAGGAGAAGAAGAGTAGAAAGTGAGGAGGCTCCAAATGGTGTGTGTTGAGAGGGAGAGAGGGGGGCCTACTTATACACTTGGAGGAGGGGCCTAAGTGCTAATTTACATCAAAACCGACACAGTAAACCTTCCTTGTATGCGCAAACCGACCAACGCAGGGGGGGAAACCCGTTTGGAAAGTGCACGAACCGCCTCCCCCGAGGCTTGGGCGAAACCGCCTCGGGGAGGGTGCGGCCGCACAGGGTGGTGGTTGTAGCGCACCCCATGGGCTCGGCCTGGCCCGGGTCTCGGTGGGGTGTCGTCTTTAAGCCTGAAAAAGTTGTGGGCGGGCTGTGCTCGGCCAGTTGATGTTTTGGGTCAATTTGCTCTTGGGCTTGGGTTTTGCAATAATGCGCTTTCGGAAGGCGTACTTTTGGTCGATTTTCCCACTTGCTTTTATTATAAATCTGCAAAATAAAATACAAGACACTACAAGTGGAATTTATTAGTGATGAAAGTATATGAGTATAAAAAGGTTTAATTTTACTCTATTTATGGTAGTAAGTTGCCGGGGAAAAATATGTCGTTGGTTCACGTCAACAAACTCCCCAAGCTTACCCTTTGCGGCGTCCTCGAGCAAAAGAGATAAGTACTTGGTTGTTGATCGGGGAGTTGCTACTATGCCGATTCACGTTTTTTCAAGTGCGGGGTTATAATAAGATTTTCTACTAGAGTTTAAATAAAATGGCACATCTTTTTCCCACCCTTTATTACCTTTCATCGTGGCGGGGCTTTCGGCTTTTCTCAAAGCCTTGGGCGGTTGCGGATAGAACGGTTATAACGAGAGGTGCTTATCATTCATCCTTTTGATCAACTTTTTATCCGGGTTTTATTTAGATAATATTTTATTTTGTTTTATTTTATTTTATTTTATATATATATTTTTTTTTTTTGAAAGCATGGGCTTTATTGCTATATCATTTTTTTTTTAGAGGTGGGCTCTGCTAAGCCCTAGACTTTGTCTTTTATTTCCTCTCTTTTCTTTTCTTTTTTTTTTTTAGAGATGTGGGCTCTACTAAGCCCTCGGACACTTGTCCATTTTTCATCTCATTTTTTTTTTTTTTTTTTAGCATAGCCCAAAACATTTCTCTTTTCAAAATATAGATTCCCGGATGTCAAGTTTCTCTTTACGGACGAAGTCATAGCAAACCCATTTGTATCATATCATACTTGGCAACAACTTAGACTAGATAGAGCCTATGCAACCCACATGAATCAGGGCTTTTTCGGGATGAGTTTTTAGAATTAGCCACTAAACCCAAACTTTAGAAATTCGAATTATAAGCTAGGCACGAGGCAAAGCATAAGACAGAGCAACTATTCATCATTTCAACAAGGGACTAAGACTAAACATTTTTATAACTCATATATAGGAATGAAGTTTGTCTTTTTAGCGTAACTCAACATTTCATAAGATAGAGAATATGATCAAAATGTGAGATACAAGTTACCTTTCTTGGAGTCCTCCCCAAGCTAGCCTTTTGCTTACCTTTTATGGTTCTCGCTTGGCTTGAGCACGCAATGATCTGAGTTGTACCTGGTGGCGTGGTTAGAGGATCCCCCAAGCTTGTCTTTTGATGTCATCAAAATAACAGGACAAAATCTTGGGGTTGAAAGCTTCTCTTTTTTTATTATTATTTATTATTATTATTATATATATATATATATTTACTTTTAACCCCTTTGTCATCTTCAAGACTTACCCTTATGGATTTTGATAGATTCCTGCAGGGGGTTAGTCCATATGATCGACCAAAATCTACACTAGCAATTTTAGGTTCAATAACCGGACTTCGACTCCATGTCTAATCGATCAAGGTAGACTTTTTGACCTAAGCACCATGCTCAATTCGAAAACGCCTATGGAAGTATGATCATACGTATAACCAAAACTTCCAAACCAAGACATGCCAAAATAGAAAGAGGAAGCATGCATTGATAAACAAGATTCTTACAAATGAGGTAAACAATTTTATTTCTATTTATTATTTTTATTGTAAGCATCATGGAGTTATTCTTGGGAGATTATTATTGTAAAATAAAAAAGATAACTACCGATTTACCTTCGGCAAGGGCTCACCTTTTAAATTCCGACGAAGCGGGACTCTTCTCCATTCTTTTAGTGCTTGACCGAAGTGTTACCCGTATCCTGGAGAAGTGGATCACGAATGTCATCCTTTCTGCATGCGCCATGCACCTTAACACTTTGTGGCTTTACCTTCTTAGGGCTGCTTGTTTTTAGCATTCTTATGCTTGTTGAACCCATTGAATGGGCATCTCATTGTTTGGCCCCGCATATGGAAGCTAGCATGCCACGATCCCGTGCAAAACTGCATTTGTAGTGTTAAGAAATGGTCTCCCAAGGATTGGGGCAGCTCTCGTTGTGACCCATGTCTAGGATGACAAAGTCCGTCGGGATGTATGCTTCTCGGATTTTTACTATAACGTCTGAGCTACTCCCTCCGGTTTCCTTAGTGATAGGTCCGCCATCTGCTAGTTCAAAATGTACAGGGGACAAAGGTCCACCTAATATTTCATCATATGTTACCTTGGACATGATGTTTATGCTTGATCCAAGGTCGCGAAGGCATCCTCGAAGACATGCGGGCCAACCGAGCATGTGATTGTCGAGGCGGCGGGGTCCTCCTTCTTGATAATGAGTGGTGGCTCGGTAGGAGACTTGCTTGTCTTCCCGCATAGAGGCTTACCGGACCTCGTTGAGACCATTTTAACAGATTCAAGAGAAATTTTGGGTTGCCCCAAAACTTTTCCCGAACCGACAACAGCAAAGCGTGCGTAAAAATTAATTGGGTTTCTAACATTTTATTAAAGCTCGGTTGTCTTTCATAAGAAGAAGTTAAACTTTTAATTTTGAAAATCATGTTTTCAATTATTTTATCATTAAGCATCAACTTCTTTGAAAGTTCTTCAATTATTTTTGCTTGGTCTAAGACCAAGTCTTCCAAGGAGAGAGGATTCAATTGTACCTTGAGTTTGAATTACCTCCATGGTTTTGTGGGCGCGATTTGGTTGTTCCACCCATTATGGTCTCCTTGTTGACGGAACCCGTTGTTGATGTGAGTAACGCCTTTACGGGTTTCGTGGCGTCGTTCCCTTAATGGCCAACATTGCCACGGACTTCACATGTTACGTGTGAGTCTATGGCCTTAACAAAGGCCGTAAGTTTCTTCTTCTTCGTGGGCACACTTGTCAAGTTCTTTCAATAGGAGATCCATTGTAGCGGGCACGTCCGTCTCCTCCACGATGCGCATGCTATCTTCTTGTTTGCCAAGACTTTCCTCCCCCAAGCTTGATTGGACACTATTTTTTCTCCATAAGAGCCGTTGCTCTATTGATGGTGAGGGAGAGGAAGGCACCTCCAGCGGGTGGCATCAATGTGCTCTTTTGACATGGGTGTTAACCCATTGTAGAAGTTTTTGTATCACGAGCCACTTTTCCATCCCATGGTGCGGGCATGCTTGGATGTACTCTTGTAGCCTTTCCCATGCCGCGGTATGGGTTCCATGGAATTCCTGCTGGAAGTTGGCAATTCTTCCCCTTAGGGTGTGAGTTTTACTCATGGGGAAGAATTTAGTGAGGAACGCCGTGGAACACTTGTCCCACGTGTTGACAGCTTCCGTCTCTTTATAGAACCATTGTTTTGCCTTCCCCGTGATGGAGAAGGGAAACGGGCCGGATTCTAATGGCTTCTGGTGTAACACCTTGGATGACAATGGTGTCACTGAGCTCGAGGAAGTGTTGCAGATGTGCACTTGCGTCCTCACTTGGCAAACCGTAAAATTGGTTTGCCTGCACCATCTTGATTAGGCCAGGCCGGAGCTCAAAGTTCTCAGTTCCCATGTTGACAAATGGGCCCAACGGGCACATTGGCAAAAGAGGGGATGGAGTGGTCACGGATCGACTTGGCCATGAGTGGAATACGAGATGATGCAAGGGTGATTGGTTTGTTTGTCGGCGGAGTAGTAGGAGAAGATTTGATATGAGTTGGGTTCTTCTTTAGGAGTGCCTCCGGATCTGCGATGTAGTTGTTCAACAGGGACAAACCAATCGAACACTATCCTGTCTTCATCCACAACAGGAGAAAACATGAAAGATTAGCCTGCATGAGTAATGGCTACTTACACATGCACATCATTATGAACATGTCTTTCTAGAATCTTTATAACCAATGCCTTCCCAGAACGGCGCCAAAATGCTTGTTGCGTTTCCTAAAGCGCAAGTGCCAAAAGGCAAGAGCACTGGAACCCGCAGGGTTGACTCCCCACAACGACTTCACCGAATTGTTACATTCCGGCTACCATCGCCACGGGATGTCGGGGTGGCATTCTCAGTAGCATTTACGTAACAAGTCATAAGCGCACGGAAATACCATTGTAGCATTTCACCCGAGATATTCGTGGTATCGTTATTTATATTTTCCCAAAGGAAGGCATGGTGTAGGACTCTAGCGAGGGGGCATGAACAAGACAACATGTCTATGCAAATTGACCAATACTCAATACGGGGGGTAAGTCATGATAGTTTAAGATAGTGTGACACACACTTGGGCCAACCTCAAGGATAAAAAGGAAAATAAAGAATAAAGAATATTCCCGAGTGGAGCGAGGCATTCTAAAGTAGCTGTGCAAAGAACCAGTTAATAATCATGCAAACATAGATGACTAGAGTTTTAGGCCGAGAGTGAGATGGACGGGGGAGACCTCCCCGAGCATCCTACGAAGGAAGGCATTTACGAACTCCTACAAAGACACACGAACGTGCGGGGATTTCAAGGGGACGGTCAAGGCTTGTCACGACCAAGCCGCCTACCCCCTCAACCGTGGCATGCACTCATATTCGAAGGATACCGGCATTCGGACACCATGTCCGCATACTAAGACACTACCCATGTCCCCCTATGGCCCCCCCCCTACGGATGGACGGAATAGGACACGAGCAAGCCCCGAAGGACACAACGAACCGCCACCTCGGACAACTCTTACTCTACTCAAATACATGGCACGAATGGTTAGGCCCTAAGTTCTATACAACTAACCACGACATAGGAACTATAGTCTAGTTCTTCTATCATGATTGTGTCGAGAACAACATGTCAAAAAATATAACATGTAAATACTCTAGCTCTATTGCACAAGCATATGAGATCAAGACTTGAGGATAAACCATAAATGTATTCATACCAGAATATTCCTTCTCCCAAGTACAAGCTCTCCAATGAAGCTTAGCCTTGCTCCAAATACTACTAAAGACTAAAAAGAACTAGAGAAGTGGGGGAGTAGAGAGGAGAGGAGAAGAAGAGTAGAAAGTGAGGAGGCTCCAAATGGTGTGTGTTGAGAGAGGGAGAGAGGGGGCCTACTTATACACTTGGAGGAGGGGCCTAAGTGCTAATTTACATCAAAACCGACACAGTAAACCTTCCTTGTATGCAAAACCGACCAACGCAGGCGGGAAACCCCGCTTGGAAAGTGCGCGAACCGCCTCCCCCGAGGCCGGGCCGAAATCTCCTGGGGAGGGTGCGGCCGCACCAGGTGGTGCGCGCGCACCCCATGGGCTCGGCCGGCCGGGTCTCGGTGGGGTGTCGTCTTTCGCCACGAAAAGTTGTGGGCCGGCTGTGTGCTCAGCCCAGATTTGATGTTTTGGGTCAATTTTGCAATAATGCGCTTTCCTAAGGCGTACTTTGGTCGATTTTCCACTTGCTTTTATTATAAATCTGCAAAATAAAAATACAAGACACTACAAGTGGAATTTATTAGTGATGAAAGTATATGAGTATAAAAAGGTTTAATTTTACTCCCTTTATGGTAGTAAGTTGACGGGAAAAAATATGTCATTGGTTACCGTCAACACATAACAAGTTGTCACTTGAGACTTCTTACATGCTCACCTTTGGGTCTTCTTGAGTTTGTCTTGCTTCTAGCCGAGTGCTTTGGCTAAAATTACAACCACCTCTCGGTTCTCTTTGTAAACCTTTTTAAGAATGGTTGCAAGCCTCGTAATAGCATGATGATGCTAACCTTGTAGCTTGAGCGTAATGCTAATTCTTAGTGGTGAAACGGGAACTTCACCACCACCACCGCAGGATGTTTTCCCCACGGTCAAGCTTACGACCATAAAGAAAGCCTTTGCCGGGGAGATACCCCGGACTATCATAAAAAAAAAACCTTTGCCGGGGAGATACCCCGGACTATCTTAAAAAAAAAAAAAAGAGCAAAAAAGTCTTTCTCTCTTCTTATTAATAAAAAGCAAGAACATGTTATCAAGTTAGTATGCACCTTCGGGTATTCTTGTCGCTAACCATTTCGTGGAGATCGATTAAGAAGAACAAAGAGGCATGCGACGCGCTCGAGAACATGAGGGCTACATCACCAAAAAAAAAAAAAAAATTATTATGATGTTCATGGGTGATGGAATATGCTCAAGAGGAGACCGGACCACACACACTTGACTTTTACACAAAAAGTCCAAGTGTGGGGAAGATGGTGACAATCCCAAGTTCCATCCACCAAGGGATCATACAAAAAAATGATGAGGGTGAATAAAAGATGATGTCAGCCCTGCCTTGCTAAAAAGAAAAAAAAAAAAGAAAAAAAAAAGGAGAAATAGAGATGGAGAGAAAAGAAAAAAAAAAAAAGCGAGAGATAAAAAAAAGTAGAAGAGAAAAGTAAAAAAAAAAAAAAGTGAGAAAAAAAGAAAAAAATGATGTCAAAAAAAAAAAAGAGAAGAAGAAAAGTAATAATAAGAGAGGAGAGGAGCAGGTCGGCCCCACATGGTTAAGAAACATATTAATGTGCTGCCGACTCCACCCGTCCCTGCTTTAACAAGCAAGAAGGGCTGGCCTCTCATTCTTTGTTACTATCATCAAGGCCCATGGCCCGCACACACGTTTTGTGTGTGTGCGCGCCTAGCCTTGAGATGGACTTGGGGCCGCCATCATCACGCAAAACCGCGGCAAGAACTCGATGCTTCATCCATAGATCTTTGTCGGTAAGTATATCCGTATGCAAGGGAAATAAATGTTCACCAACACTCTTCACTCATTTCTTGTCTCCATAGAATCAAAAACTTAATTCTTCTCATGTTTATGTCATATGCTCTGGTTTGGGTGTTTTACATGTGCGCACATGAGTTACATCCATAGATCTTTTAAATTGAGCATGGTGCTTAGGTTAAAAAGGTCTCCTTTAATCAAAATTCGACATGGCGTTGGATCTTGGTTAATGAACTTAGAGCTCTATTGTCATGATCCTTGGGGAGTATCTTATCTTTGGAGATGAATCAAGGCTTTGTTTACACTGTTTTTTTTATTTTAAGCTTTGCCTGAGTGATGCTAAGGTGAACGAGAAAAAAAAAAATATATATAATAATAAATAAAAAATAATCGTAATAAAGGCTCCACGGTATTCTCGCCCGTAGAGCCATATTTGTGTTTTCTTTTGTTTTGTTTGAATAAAACAGTACAAGAATAAGTGTGGGGGGAGACCTCTCAAGCATTCAGTTACACCCATTCGAGATCTCCCCAAAGACAAATGCACGGCGCCGAGCAATTCACGATGGAGAAGGACGAGACGAACAACTACCATTAAATCCTTCCTCTTCGAGCGGTGGTTTGTGCAACTCCCTCTCTCACATCCTCCATAAAGTTTTGAGGTTTAAAATTGAACAAATCAAAAAGACAAAACTTCTTGAAAAAAAAAAACTCCATCTCTAGTCTACCAATTGAGAAATGACATGCATACTCTTTATTCCTCGCCAAAACCATTCTTTGATGAGCAACTACCTGTTAGGGACCCCATGTTCATCTAAACAATTGAGCTTTGAGATATGGTAGAATGACTTGACACTTGCTCTCTTATGCAATGAGACTTGGTTTTATCTTCAAAAATTTAAAATAAAAGCATGCTCATGGTTTGACTTAGCCAAATCCTACCAAAGCCTGAATAATGACAAGAATATCCACTATAGCTACTTCCTACTGTATTGAGTTTTGTCAGGCTCCGTTGATCCGCGTTGAGAGAGGCTCATACTCCCAAGATCGAAAAACACGTACACCCACATATACACGCCGGTTCTCACAATGAGAATTACGCACAACATGCATCTTTACCATCCACAAAATAACTACTCCATTCATTATACCATGATCATCTCCCCGTTATCAAAGAAAAAAAAATGCAGAGAGAAAGATACAGGCTGCAGAAAAAAAAGAGAAAAAGAATAAGAGATGAAAAATGGACACGTGTCCGAGGGCGAGTAGAGCCCACATCTCCAAAAAAAAAAAAAAAAAAAAAAAGAAATACAGAAAGAGAAGTAGCCTGTATCTCTCTAGAAGCATACAAAAAGAAGGGAAGAGGATCATGAGTCAAGGGGTAACCATAATAATAATACTACAAATATTTTTCCACACCCTTTTGCACATTTCGATCTAGGAGTATGGCGCCTCTTTCCAACGATCCGAGCTTGACCCGACAAAACATACAAAGGTGCGTATGCATCACTCCACTCAAGGATCCACAAAACCCTGCAAAAGATAGGATGAGTGTGAGCGAGAGTGCTTTTGGTAAGGAAACACAAGATGAGTGACTATGTGAGAATCAACCATGGAACATTGCTATTTTATCTTTAAAAAAAAAAAAAAAATCCAAGTCTTTGCACATGAGTAGTAGTAAGGAGATACGATTTCAGGACCGTTCCATTGCTCAATCGTTCAAGATAACTTGGTAGCCACTTTTGAATGCTCACAAAGCAGGTGAAGCCTGGAATAACTTATATGCAGGTCTACATCTTGGAGATTGAACCACTTTAGTCCCTATGCCTTCACTCGAGGACGAGCAAAGGACTAAGTGTGGGGAGTTTGTTGACGATTCGTTAACTACATATTTTATACCGTCAACATTAGTATAAAACTACCAAAACACAATAGTGATAGGGCTTTGAGCTAACCATTTCCACAAGTTTTGGTACTTCACTTGTTTTTGCGAGGACAATGTTGGAAACATACATATTTTGGGCCAAAAGCAAAGGAAAACGTATAAAGAATAACAAGGCCCTAAATGGACATCAGCAAAGCAAGGAGAAGAGAGGAGAAATGCCCATAAATATGAATATCAACATCTATACATAAGCCCAAGAAGTCAAGGCCCAAATCCAACATGAAATCATACCGGGCCACGGGACATGGGTTCAATGTTTTGGGCATAACTTTCTCATACGAAATTGGATTTCAGTGATCCACCGGTCAAAATGAAGCTTACTCCGAGGCCCACGCACTCCTGCAAAATTTCAGGCCAAACGGCCCACATCTTGGTGCGCCCGCACCAAGTGGTGCACGCCCTGGCGGCTGCCAACCGGGCCCATCTTTCTCGAGGCGGTGCGTTACCTTCCAAAAAGTGTGTTGCCGACATTGGTTGGTCGGTTTGGGCTGATTAGGAAGGTGTACCAAGGTTGGTTTGGTTCCTTCCATATGGGGAGGGATATTTTCCAACAAGCCCCCTCTCCTCTACCTATAAAAGGAGGCCCTCTCCCTCTTCCTCAACACACACCAATTCCATACAACACAAGGAAGAGCCACAATGTAATAGAGAGGAGAGAGTTCCATTCTTGTTCTTCTTCCTTCTCTTAGTTCTAATGGAGAGTGAGAGAGGAAAGGCTAGAAGGAAGTTTGGTTCCTTCTACCTGGAGTTGTCGGTCCGCCCCTGGTGTGCCGCGGTTCCTAGGAAGTCGGAGTGCCGGAGTTGTCGGCACCCGCTTCGCTTGTACCTCTACAAGCTACTTACACTTTGGTGAGAAAGCTTGTGATTATCTTTTGGCTTATTGTTCTTCAAGTATATTATCTTAGCTGTTATAGACTTGCGGGATTGATAGTCGTTCCTTCGGGGCGGCGCTCTAGTAGAAGGACCCCGGGGACGGGTAAGCCTTGTTAACACGCTAGAGTGATAATCACTAGTGTAGACGTGGTGTCTGGGCTAGGGGTTGCCTATCTTTTGCGGTGCATCCCACGGTTGAGGCGGTAGGCGGCTTGGTCGTGACAAGCCTTGTCCGTCCCTTGAAATCCCCCCACGTTCGGCTGTGTCGTAGAGCTAATTGCCGGAAGCTTCCCAGTTGGGCGTTGGCCGGTGCCCGAAGCAAGTAGATAACAAGCCCTAGAAATCCCTGCCTGAAACCTAAGCCCATAAAGATACCTCACTATCCATAGTTATCCTAGGTGGCCCCCGCTCAAAAAGATTAGAGCGCAACCGTTCCCTATGGAAAATACGATACCCTGAATATTTCCGGGTGAAAGCTACAATGACAATTCCGTGCGCTTGCGGATTTATCTGTGTGCGTTAAGAAATGCCAACAGCGGCCCTATCTTCTTGACGAAGCTTCCTTGAAGCACGGGCTATCCAGATCTCCTGACACGGCCTGGATATTCTTTGGGTTGGCACTGTCTGTGCCTCGACTCATGCATGGTCCATGGGCACCATATGTCCGGGCAGACATACTGTGCTCGGGGACTCCTGAGCGTGCTCTCCACCTTGGAGTTTGGTTTATGCGCCGGTTAGGTTTCCGATTACTCGGGGACTTTTTCCTCACATCTTTTCTTATGACCCTAGCAGTACGTGATTACTCACCTACTCCTAGGCTCGGGGACTAAGTGGGCACACTTCACCTATGGTGAATCGTGCTCAATTTTTTGGTACTTAAATTTTTGCAGTGTTTATCCACTACACGTGGGCACACTTCGCCAGAAAGAAAAAGATTTTTTTCATTGGAGCACCCAGCATCCAGCAGGCGGACTCGTCAAGACTAGACTGGTCGGAAGCAAAGGAAAGAAGCTACAGGAAAACAAGTAGCTGGTCGAGAGCTGTCCCAGGCTAGTCGGCGTTCAACTAGTCTGGTCGACACCGTATGAGTACTGGTCGACAACACCTCCCGATGATCGAAGCGTCAAGACTCTTACACCTGCAGCATACAGCGTGCTCGGGGACTAGCTGTGGGGGGATAAACCCCTATCCCCTCACGGGTCACTTTGGGTTAGGCCTCTCGGGCCGGCCCAGGACGGTGGATTGAAGCCCTTGGCGATAGAAGACCGAGATTATCGGAGATTACGGCCTAAACTTGGTCGACAAGATAGTTTCCTAGTATAGTTCAGTCGTAATCACTATACACTTTCCTATTGTAACCGATCAGGATAGCTCTTGTCGGGACAGATCCGACCTGTAACCCTGCTCCTCCGACTATATAAGGAGAGCAGGGATCCCCCCCGAGGGACGGATAATTCTCAATCAATCAATACAACTAAGCAGGACGTAGGTTTTACGCCATCAAGGCGGCCGAACCTGGGTAAAACCGTGTGTTTTTTGTCCTTCGCTCGTTCTGCTTAACGTCTCGTTAGCCGTCTCGCGCATCCCTAACCGCTCAATCTACTAGCCGGGCATACCCCTGCTAGACTATCGCCGGTAAACCGACGACAACGTCCTTGATGACAATGGTGTCACACAGCTCTAGGAAATTTTGAAGGTGTGCGTTGGCATCCTCGCTTGGCAATCCACAGAATGGATTTGCACGTACCATCGTGGATGAGGCCGGTGTGGATCTCAAAATTCTTGTCTCCAACATTGAGTGTTGGCCCGATGGGGACATTGCCCACCGCTGGGGTTGAGTAGTCGCGAGTGTTTTGGCCATGAGTGTTGATGAGGATGGTACGGGGATGATGGGTTCAACCTCCCTGGTGGATTAGCGGCAGTGTCTAACGATGCAGGGACCATCTCTTTCTAATCAACGCCTCGGATTGTCAACGGTTGTTCAAGTAGGGGTTGCGACCGATCATATACTATCCCTGTTTTCATCCACAACAGGAAGAAAACAAAAGAGTTACCCTACAAAAAGACTAGGGCTATCATTCATACATGTGGTTATAATCATCATATGCTAGCTTTATGATTTTTTTTTTTTTTTTAGAAACCATGCCTTCCCAAAGAACGGCGCCCGTAAATGCTTGTTGATATTTCTTAACGACATTACCAGAAATATATAATAACCCATTTCCGGTAACGGCACGAAAATGCTTGTTGGCACTTCATAGTGCAATCTCTAAGAATAATATTCTCGAGATCACGTTAAGAGATGTCGATGATAGATGGATTCATGTGTTTACTTTAGTCAATCCGCAAGCGCACGGATCTATCATTGTAGCATTTCACCCGGTGGTATTCGGGTATCGTGATTTATATTTTCCCAAGGGAAGGCGGGCTTGTGTGGTTAGCTAGCATAATGATGATGATGATCCACAATGTATTTATGAATAACCATTAGTCAATTGCGGGGTAAGAAGAATAGATATTCGTGATAGTGACAAACACACATAAGCTACTACACCACTAGGGAGAGAAAAGGATAAAAAAAAAGAGAATCTACAATGAGAAGGTGGTTCTAAATATTGCACATGGGTGAACTCTAGTTTAACATGTGAGGAGGCTAAATCATGATGGGATTACGATCATATGATGAGGAGATGCCCGCGGCTAGTCTCGCTGGCCGATGGACACTTTCGAACTCCAACTCAACATCCGAACGTGGAGGAATACGATGGGCGGAATGGGCTATCACCACCTGCCCCCTACCTCACTACCGTGGGATGCCGACATTTACGATGATTACTATAGACCTGGACACCACGTCCCACGTATATAGAAAACTACCTAAATCCCCTCGGGACTCAGACCCTACGGATCGACAAGCAAGGATAAAGGTAAACCCGAAGGTACACCAAACCATCATAATCTACATAAACCGACCACTCTCTAGTGAGTTGACACATGACGGTTAATTCTATAATTAGCCAAGTTCTATCTACTAATATGTCAACTAGATCATAGTTCACACATTAATAAGATAACATGAGGGTAACTATACTCTAGTTCGAACGCATTGCAATATGAATATAAAGACTTGAATATTGAAAGGAACTCCATAATAATATTAATATTACCAAAGATCCTTCCAAGGAGACAAGCCCTCCTTGAAGCTCAACCTTGCTCAAAACTACAACTAGAACTAAAGAAAGTGAGTGAAGTGCTTAAGGGTGTGTGTTGTGTGTTTGGAAGGGGGTGTGGCCTCTTATTTATAGGAGAATGAAAGTGGTTTTTGGCGGAGTTTTGGGCGCCAAATCCTCGAAAAGCACCGCCATGCACCGCCTCGGCTCCTCCCGGCCCGGACACGGCCGGAGACAAGGCGCGGCGGGATCGGGCACGGCACTGCGGCGGCCGCCGCACCCTGCGGCGGTCGGCCCGAGTTTGGCCCGCCCCCACGCCCATCCTTTCGCGTGTGGGCTGGTGGCCCGTGTAGGTCGCCTTTTTGGAGGTGTTTGGTCCGTTTTGCTTTTTGGCCTGCCACGTTCCCCTTGGTCAAAAGCGCATTTCTGAGTTTGCACTTTACTCTTTTATTTGGCGTACTCTCACTGTTGTTTACGTGTTTGTTCCTGCAAAACAATTATTCTCGAATACAAGTGGAACTAGGTGAGTAGTAACCGTTATTTGACATAAGTGTGTTCCATCTCTCTTAATTAGAGCTAAGTTGGCGGTATAAGATGTATGATAGTGACCGCCAACAAGGGGTCCTAATAATAGTAGTTGGTATCTATAGAGCAAAGTAAAAAATAAAAAATAAGAGACTGAAAAAAAAAAAAAAAAAAAAAATGAGGGAGATAGTAATATTTTAACTCATAGATTTCTACTTCATACCGACAAGCGACGCCGGGGAAGCTCTAGATTATACATATTCCCATTAGGATGGATTTGGTCACATCGTTCACAAACTAAGTTGATTGACTTTATATATCATTAGGAATGTCTCGTTCATATGTTTTTGTCGATGTTTTTTTTACGACCGAGAGCCTGTCATGGGGTGAACCGGCAGATTTGTTCGGGCCTCGATGAACACTCGAGCCCGCGGTTTGTTCTTGCTTGGTGACATTGAGAGCGGGGTTTTATCTTTGGTTGGGGCCCTCGATCAAGGATCGAGTAAAGACCTTTAAGTCCCGGTCGGCGTGAGCTGTTTTTGATTGATGGGGTTAGCCGGAATCGGCTATGAAGCTTACAATGCTTGGTCGTGGCCAAGCTTGTGTTCTATGCGTTCGTGCTCTCCTCTGAGGTGTCCCTTGGCCGCCTTTTATAGTCTAAGGAGCCAAGGAACTGGCACGATCCTAGTCGGATCTGAGAGGGGGTTGTTCGTAGAGGAACCCGAACACCCGAACTCTAAACAAGGTAACCTGACTAGTGTTCTATCCTAGTTACAACGAAGTCACCGTAGCTATGCTTCCATTGCCTTAGAGTTGTTTGTGGCCGCAGGCTAGGATACAACCACTGCGGAACAACTCGGTAGAGTTCTTTGGTGATCCTGTATCCACAAGCCCCGAGCATCTCAAGGTCGAGCCATGAAAGTTGTCTTGCTCTTCTCGGGCGAGGCCTTGATATGGTCTTCAAAATCATCTTACGGGTGCGGTTTTGAAAAAAAAGTGCACCCGTAGGGTGTAACCCCCGAGCTTCTTGCTTTTTGGCACAAAGAGCTAGAAGGTCTTTGAGTTCTTCTCCTCCGTCTTCGAGTTCTTCTCGTCGTCGGAGCTCTTCTTTCTTGAAAGGAGAGTCTTGTTCCGCTAGCCCCCAAGCATCTCGGGTTTGAGTCATGAGAGTTATGCGCTCTTCTCGGATGTAGTCTTGACGCGGTTCTGCGTCGTCTTCGATGCGGTGTGCACTTTTGTTGAAAAAAAGTGCACCCATAGGGTGTAGCCCCCGAGCTTCTTGCTTTTTGGCACAAAGAGGCGGAAGGTCTTTGAGTTCTTCTCCTCCGTCTTCGAGTTCTTCTCCGTCTTCGAGTTCTTCTCGTCGTCGGAGCTCTTTTGAAAAAATTGTGCCCCGGGTATCCTCAGAAGCCCCGAGCATCTAAGAGTTCTTTTTATAGATAGAGCTCTTAGAGGTTCTCCATGCTTCCGGGATTTTGACGTTTCTCTTTTTTTCGTGCGGTCATGGGAGTTACGACAGTGCGCCTTTATTTGCGCTCCGCTTTTTGAGGGAAACGCCTCATTATGGCGATCAATGCCATAACTACCATGCTACGAGATTTGAGGTGACTGCTCCTTTTTGCGGGTCGCCGTTTCCTTTCCTGACCCGGTCTATAGGCATGCTGGTTACGCCTATAAATATGGCCGCCTCTTGCTTGGTGAGGCACGAGCCTCCGTCTTCTTCTCTGCCTCTTCTTCTTCTTAGATCGCTCTTCCTTCTTGTAGAAGAAAAAATCTTTGAGTTTTACTATCCATGGCGGTGCCATTGAGTGAGTTGGATCAGCCCCCGGGCGTCTTCTTGAGCCTTTTGAGGTTCTTCTGCGAGTGAGGGATGTCTTGTGAAATGGAGTAGAAGGGGACTACTCCGCCGGCGGCTTCACTCTTGGATGTGGCTAGCGGCGGGAAAGGGATGCCTTGTGACTGGGACGTGATCTTCTGAGATCGAGTTTTCCGTCACCCGTCGTCCCTATCCCACCGTTGGCCTCCGATGATGGGTGGGGCGGACTACTTCTAGTTGCTCCTTAGCTTGAGGAGGGCTAAGGTGCTTTCTTGGTCGGCTAGTCTGATCCTCACGATGTCCATCGGCTCGAGTTTCTTGGAGAGGATAGCACCTGCTGCCTAGTTCAAGGGGGTTATCTTTCTCCAGATTCCAGCCTTTGAGTCTTGAGGAACTGCCGTGGTTGTACTCTTGCGGTACTTTGCTCCTTTCCAGGGTGTTGTGCCGGCGAGGGTTCTTTTTCCCTAGGCCAGCAGCTTTGGAACTCTGTCGTCCGTTGGTTCCCTGTATCTTCTGGGTTCTTCGGGCCTCTGGTACTTCTGTGCAGATGCTGATTCCTCCGTGGTCTTCTTAGCGCTCTTTTGTGCTTTGAATTCCTGTGCAAGGGTCTTGACTTCTTAGTCGTGATTTGGAGGGATCTTCTCCTTGGCGGTTGAAGTCGACTTGGTGGAGTTTTGGAAAGGGAGTCCTCGGCGCTCTATCTTCGCCGCTTTTTGGACACGGGCTCCTGCTTTGCCTTCTTGGAAGTACTCTTCAGAGTTGTTGAGTTCCTGGTCTTCTTTGTATCTTGTACGTGGGCAGTTTTGTTGTGGTCCCCATGCATCTGAGTCTTCTTTGTATCTTGTAGGGAGTTGCTTTCCCATGTAACTTGTAATCTTCAAGATGTTGAATAAAGATGTCTGTCCCTTATCAATCTTGTATTTGTACTTCTTGTATGGTTCCGATCTGCCTTCGTGCAGACTTGTTGCAGTTGTTCTCTGCTTGCTCTTGAAATGGTCATCCGGGTTGTTTTCCTTAGATGACTTGTTGCGATTGCGCCTTTAGAGTTCTTCCTTAGGCTTCCGGCTCTTATCTCCTTCTTGTAGATCCGTGCCGAGTTGTTTGAAGTCATGCTCTATGACATCAGTGTTGTTTCGTCTGATGATTCAGCTCGCCTTCCTGTAGACTTGGCTGTTGATAGTGTTGAAGTCTTGCTTCAGGATTGCAGGGTTGTTTTCCTGACTTGTCAGCTTGTCTTCTCGTAGATCTGCTGAAGATTGGTTTGAAGTCTTGCTTCGAGGTTGCAGGGTTGTTTTCCTGACTTGTCAGCTTGTCTTCTCGTAGATCTGCTGCAGGATAGTGTAGGATCTTGTCCTTGTGCACTTCGGGTTGTTTCTTCCTTGGCGGGGCTTGCCGGTTCATAGGTCTTGCCGTAGTAGATTTGAGTCTTGCCTCGGTGCTTCAAAGTTCTTTATTACGAAGGAATCAGCTTGCCTTTTTACATAGACTTGGCTGAAGGTGGTTCTGAAGTCCTTCTCCTGAATTCCAGGGCTGTTTTACCTGAAATATCAGCCCGCCTATTCTGTGGACTTGGCTGAGGATAGTTGTAGAGGCCTTTTCCGTCTTATCAGTGTTCATATCCTCGACAAATGACTTACTGTCTTCTTCTTTAGACTTGTCATGATGATTGGAGACTTGCTCGAATTCCGTGGTGTTGTTCTAAAGTTTCAGCTCGTTTTTCAATGAGACTAGGCGACGATGGTGGAGTCTTGCTCCGCGGTCTTGAGAGTTGTTCTTACGAAGCTTCGGCTCGTCTTTTTACGTAGACTAGGTGATGGCGGTGGAGTCTTGCTCCCGGTCTTGAGTTGTTCTTCGAGTTTCGTTTCGTCTTTTCTATAGACTAGGCGGCGATGGTGGAGTCTTGCTCCCCGGTCTTGAGAGTTGTTCTTCGAAGATTCAGCTCGTCCCTTCTATGGACTTGGCGATGATGGTGGAGTCTTGCTCCACGGTCTTGAGTTATTCTTCAGTTTTATTTCGTCTTTTACGTAGACTAGGCGATGATGGTGGAGTCTTGCTCCCGGTCTTCAAAATTGTTTCTTCAAGATTCAGCTCATCCTTTACTATGGACTTGCCGATGATGGTGGAGTCTTGCTCTGGTCTTGAGTTGTTTCTTGAAGATTTAGCTCGTCCCTTTCGTGGACTTTGCTGATGATGGTGGAGTCTTGCTCCCCGGCCTTGAGTTGTTCTTGAAAGGTTCGGCTCGTCCTTTTGTGGACTTATCGATGGTGGTGGGGCGTCCCCCATTTTGCGGGGTTGTTTTCCTACGCGTGTGATTTGTGTCTTCTTCGATACTTGTCACGATTGTTCTGGAGGGTTTCTCCGTGCCGTTTCGGTTTCTCCTTCTAGGCCCTCTAGCGTTGTCTTTTTCTTAGACATGCTAGTGTAATTTGGTGGAGTCGTGCTCCGAAAGAGTTGTTCTAACTCAGGGTTGCTGCTCAGGCTAGGGCTCCCCCCATGCCGTCCGCGGACTATTCACATGACGCCCCTTGTAAGGTTCTCGGTCCGGCCCATTTAAGTGCACTACGGACTGAAGGTCAAATGGTTGGGTTCCTATTTCATAACACTGCAATCCACCTTGCCTGGTTTGGGCTGCTCGCTTTTCGAGAGAATTGTGTGAGACGATGGGTTTCTATTTCACAACACTACACCGTTCCACGCCCGATTCGAAGGCCGTCCCGTCGATTGGACATAGTGGCACTTTTTCGGACCCTCGATGGCCTCTCTGCGGCCTAGACGGGCCGATCCCAACGCCCTCTTTTCTCAAGAGTCGAAGTTCACGATCTTCCGCTAGGATTTAAGGTGTGGACGCTATTCCAGAGCTAGGACGTCGCGTGGTTCCACCTTGGAATTTGACCTCCGCTCGTGGTCGGGGGTTGCCTTCTTTTTGGTCGACTTCTCTTTGATGAAGCGCCAATTTGGGCTGTTTTTGTTCTTCTCCCTTGGGAGGCATGCGGCTTTACTCTTCGCGACTTGTTTTGGTTGAAGTCACTTGGTAGCCGCCGTATTTGGTGACCTTGTTGATTGGTCCGCAGTTCTTCTCGTGCCTGGTCTTCTTCTTCTTGAAGTGTCGAGAGAGTTGTTTTCGCGTTCTGGCGATTCTCTGTCGCCTTGAGTTCCTCGATTACATGGATAGAACCTTTCCGAAGTTGGCTTATGTGCCGGGGAGTTTCGATTTCTTCTCCTTGCGTGGTCATCGGTTGGTAGGTTCCTCGTCCCGATACTCTTTTGACGATGTATGGTCCTTCCCATGGGCTGAGCAATTTGTGCTTGCCTTCCGTCTTTTGGTTTCTCTTGAGTACTTGATCTCCTGGGTTGAGGTTTCTTGGACGTGTGCTCTTGTCATAATGCCTTCTTAGTCCTTGCAGATATCTTGCGTTACGGAGGATTGCATTTGATCGACTTCTTCTATCTGATCGATTTCTAGTCTTCTCGTCTGTTCTCCTTCTCCTTCTTCAAATTGCTCGATCCTTGGAGAGCTCCATATGAGGTCTGCCGGTAGAACGCTTCTGATCCATAGGTTAGGAAGAAGGGTGAGTAGCTTGTTGCTCTGCTGATTTGAGTTCTTAGGCCCCGCATTTTACTTTTGGAAGTTTTTCGATCCATTTGGCTCCATAGTCTTGGCTTTAGTCCGGCAAGGATGAGTCCGTTTGCTCTTTTGACTTGTCCGTTGGCCTGAGGATGTGCCACAGAAGCATAGTCTATCCGTATGCCACAATCTTGTGCCCAATCTTCGAATTATACCGCTGTGAATGGTGATCCGAGGTCAGTGATGATCCTGTTGGGCATCCCGAATCGTGCATGATCTCTTGGATGAACTCGACGCCTTGGTGGGTGGTGAAGGTCACCAATGGCTTGTATTCTATCCATTTGGTGAATTTGTCGATGGCGACGTAGATGTATTTGTATCCTCCTTTGGCTCTTTTAAGTGTCCGACTTGATCCAGTCCCCAGCACGAAAAAGGCCATGATGGTGGTATGCGATTAAGTTGTGGTGGCACATGCGCTTGTCTTCTTAGAACATCGGCATCCTTTGCATCTTCCTCGACGAGTTCTTCTATGTCTTTAAGTGCTGTTGGCTAGTAGTATCCGGTTCTGAATGCTTTGCCCACGAGGGTTCTTGACGCTGCGTGGTTTCCATAGCATCCGGAGTGGATTTCTTGTAGGATGTCTTTTCCTTCTTCAGAGCTTATGCATTTGAGTAGTACTCCTGATGATGCTGCTCTCTTGTAGAGCTTGTCTCCGATGAGCACATAGTTCTTGCTTCTTCTCAAGATCCTTGTTGCTTTAGCTTTGTCATTGGGTAGTGTCTTGTTCTTGATGAAGTTAATGATGTCTTCGATCCGGGGAGTTGTTCAAGCGACTGAGAGAGATTATCATTACGCCGTTTAGAGCTTATTGCTCCATGCTTTCTTCCTCTGGGTTCCCTTTGATGGATGGTTTCAAGAGTTCTTCGACGAATACTCCCGGTGGGACTTGTGGTGCGTCGGATCCGAGTTTGGCTAGCACGTCTCTGCCCCACGTTAAGATCCCCGAAAGCACGTGCGAGATTTCTAGGCCTTGGAAGTTCTTTTTTCCGGTTTGCGTTCCTCGCACAATAGAGGCCCATGTTGTCCTTTGTGCGAGTCCCAATCTTTGTTGACTTGATTGATGACAACAGCAGAGTCACCATATACTTGTAGTCTCTTGATTCCCGAGTTCTTGCTATCTTGAGGCCATGGATGAGTGTTTCATATTACGCCTCATTGTTTGTAGCTTGCCCTTGATTTGCGGCACGTGCTTGAGTTGTCTTCCTTACGGAGATATGAATAAAATCCCGCTCCTGCTCCCCTAGCTTCAATGATCCATCGAAGTACATGTTCCAATGCTTCTTGATGTCGTTAGATATGGGTTGTTGGAGCTCATCCATTCCGCGATGAAATCACGGAAGTGCTTGGGATTTGATTGCTCTTCTTGGGGTGAATTCTAGATTCAATGCTCAGAGTTCTACCCCACTTTGATATTCGGCTGTTGAATCTCTGTTCCTCGGGATGTCGCCTAGTGGTGAGTCGGTTACCCACTTTGTGATCTTGTGGTCTGTCGAGTAGTGTCGTAGCTTTCTTGACGTGATCGGTATGGAGTAGAGTAGTTTTGCGTGTGAGGTATCGAGGCTTTAGACTCGAGATAGAACCTCGCTCACGTAGTAGACCGGCCTCTGAACTTTGCTTTGAGTTGCAGGGCTCTTCTCTTTCCACGATGATTGTTGAACCCGACCCTTGTATTTGTTCTTTGCTATGTAGAGCAAGAGTTCTTCTTGATCCTTTGGAGTGTTAGGGGGGGCGACGTTAGGTATTGTTTGAGTTCTTCAAACGCCTTGTCCACTTCATTTGTCCACTTGAACTCTCCTTTGGTCTTGATGAGTTTGAAGAAGGGTAGCCCTTTCTCTCCGAGCTTGGATATGAATCACGGTGAGTCTTTGCCATGCACCACTGCGGAGCTTACGGACATCCTTGACGCCGGGGGGTTGTGTCATCTCGGGGATTGCCTTGATTTGCTTGGTCTTGGCTTCAATGCCTCATTGTGACCAAGAAACCCAATAGCTGCCCGATGGTACTCGAAGACGCATTTGGATGGGTTGAAGCCCATTTCCATTTGTTGAGGTTCGGAAAGTCTCTTCCAGATCTTGAATCGAGTTTAAGGTTCTCTTGTTTTTCACCACTATGTCGCCCATTATGCTTCGGCATTTTGCCAATCTGCTCTCCCAAACAAGTTCGTATCGCTCTTTGATACGTTGCTCGGCGTTTTCAATCCGAAGGACATTGTTTTGTAGCAAAGAGGCACCGAAGGGGTGATAAAAGAGGTCTTGCTCGATCTTCTTTCTTCGGTGCAATCTAGTGGTATCATCTGGTAGCAATCCAAGAATGATAGTAGAGCTGGATCCTGGTGGAGTCCACTATTTGATCAATCCTTGGTAGCCCGAAGGGGATCCTTTGGGTAGTGTTTGTTGAGTCCGTGTAGTCCACACACATTATGTCGAGGTGTTCTTCTTAGAACGATGCTGGGTTGGCTAGCCATCGGGATGTAGGATTTCTCGATGAATCCCTACTGCGAGTAGTTTCGCAATCTCCTTCTTGATAGCTTCTTTCTTTTTTTTACGTGAGAACCTCCTTAGTCTTTGCTTGATGGATTTGGATCCCATATTGATGTCGGTCTACATTGCTCGGCCCGACTCCTTGGGACCACAAGGCATGTCTGCCGGGTTTTCAGGCGAATATTTCTCTATGTTGCCTTAGGAAGGCTGGTGAGGTGCGAGTTCCTATTTTGGAGATAGGTGGGGCGCGATGATCCCCGTCTTGGATGGATCGCTGTCTGTGGAGTCGATGTGCTTGACGTCGGCTTCTTAGTGGGATCGGCATTGCTTCTTAGGCTGGTATCTCGAGTTCTTCTAGATTTGTCTCCTCTGCCATTTGGTTGAGTTCCTTTTTCTCAAGAGCTCTCTGTCTTGTTTGCAATCTCTGACTTGTAACGTCACACTTTCGAAAGCCTTTTTGAGGTCCCCTTTGATGGAGAGAACCCCCAAATGGTGTTGGCATCTTTAGTAGAAGATACGGGTAGTGTGGAATAGCCATGAATTTTGCAATAGCGAGGTCTTCCCATGATGGCGTGATATGGTGACTCGAGATCTGCCACTGGAATTTGATGTACTCGTCCGGGTAGTTGGTTGGAGATCCCAATGTAATCGCAAGGTGACTTGTCCAAGCTGGTATGGCTGCTTTCGTCAGGGTACTATCCCATAGAGGGAGTCTTTGGAAGGAGCGATTACTCGGGAGGAGGTCTAGTCCCATCTTGTGCGGTGTTTAGAGAATATGATGTTCAGCCACTGCTCCTCCATCGATCAATACCTTGGTGGCGTTTACTCGGCTATTGTAGGTTCCCGTACCAAGCGGTATAGGCCGGCGTTGCCCACACTTTCGTCCATTGATCTTCCTTTGGTGAATTGAATCGGGTATTGGGACCAATTGAGGTGCCGTGGTGTTGCGGGTTCTGCGCCATGATTGATCGGAGTGCTAGCTTATCTTGTCTTTTTGCTCTTTGATCCGGGTACTCGGAGAATATGACGTTCGGAGATCTTGTTGCTTTACGGAAACTCCCGAGTCTTTGGCTCTTCGCTGGCTTCTTCTCTGTTTTTCTTGATTGTTCCCCCTTACGAGCGGAGTTGTTTCCTCCCTTGTACTTTTCACGGAATGTGGAACAATTTCTAAAGCGTGTCTTGAGCTCGGGGTGATAGATGCAAGGTAAGGTCTTCTAGCTTGATGTTGCTTCATTCTGTCGCCGTTGTTGTTGTTGTTGAACCTTTGTTTTGTAAGGTTTCTTCGACTTCTCGTAATTGCGACAGGTGTTGTCACAGTCCTCGCTTCTTTTCTTTGTTGAGGGTTGTTACGCTCTTTCTTCGGCCTTACGAGTTCTTTCTTTACGGAAGCGATCTCGGGTTCTTTCTTTAGCTCCGATCATCTTCTTAAAAGATAAGCTTGAACTGCTCGTTTGTCCTTGGATTGTCTTTGTAGAAATCCGAGAACGCCATCTTGAGAAAATTCCATTGCCGAAGGCGTCTATCACTTCCTTTCGGTGATATCGTGTACTTGGATCTCATCTCCCCCAAATCTTCGGTAGTAATCTCTCAAGATTCTCACTCGCTTCGCTTGAGGCTTTTCAGCTCGGCTGAGTAATAGGATGGGTGATGATTCTGCGAAGTTCTTTGCAGAATGCTTTACGCAAGTCTTCCCAGTATCGGATTGAGCCCTCTTGATCTTGTCGAACCATTGGAGTATTAGAGCCTCTAGGGCCATGGGAAGAAGGCGGCTTTTGCGTCATCATCTCCTCCTCCCGTTCAGCTCAATGGATTGCGAGTAGACTCTGAGCCATTGTCTTGGCTCTACTTTTTCCCCATCGTATTTGAGTGGTTTGAAGGTTTGAACTTTGGGGGTAACTTGACCTCTTGCAATCTTTCCATGAGAAGCAAGGAAATCTGTGGTAACTTCCGTCGTCCTTTCTTCAAGTCCTTCTAGGGTTCTTCCTCCTCTTGGATGAGTTCAGTGGGTCGATATGTTGACTCCAGACATTCTTGTCGGCTTGGTCTTGGAGCGGGACTTTCCCTCGGGGGTCTCTGGTACTGTCTACCATCCCTCCGGGGTGGCCTGGAGTTATTTGAACCTTCTGGCCTTCCCAGGCTCTTGAAGACGTTGGATCGACTTCTTGGTGCATGAGAACTGTTTGCCCTTGATTGTGATGTCCTGGGATCTCTTTCTCGGGTAGCCTTCTGCAGGGCCTCCTTGATGAGCCTCTCCTCGTCATTTAGGTGCATGTGCAGTCTTCGAGGCGGTCGATCAACCCTTGTAGCCTTTCGGGTTGCTCTTGATCGTCTTGACTTCTCTTTTGGATTTTAGCCTTTTCACTCGTGTAGATCGGCTTGATATTTGTCCATGGCTTGTAGGCGTTTGTTTGCCACGGTTCGGCGTCCCCCCCTTTAGCCTTGTTTCTCTTCAGCCTTTCTTGACGTTGGTGTTCTCCTTCGTCTACAAGGGTTCTTTCGTCTTCTCTTTAGAGTTGTCTTGGCGCTCTTTGTGCGCCCTCAAAAAATTTTCAGTCTTCTCTTGAGAGTTGTCTTGG